>JAKUCM010000801.1:0-62575 GCA_023374145.1 Lepidium sativum | reverse complement strand
AATAAATCACCTGAACAAATGATGATGAATATCCATTCATTTGTAGAATTTGCTGGTCTCCACAAAATTAGCAACACATAACAAAATATCCATCAAACCCATCTATCTAATTTTCTTCTACAATATCAAAACAATCCACTAGAACTACAGAATCAAACATATAACAAAACCACATTACATCATTTGTAACCAAATCTGAGAAATCTCTTCAAACAAAAAGCATTCAAACCTCATAAACAAAAGAACATCAGATTTCAAGGAGCAATTACAGTGAGATCATTAGTGATGTTTGAGAGCTCTTCCTTGGCTTTCTTCGTGATCCATGAACCTCCTAGACCCACTTTAAAGCTCGTCACTTTCGTCAATGCCTTCTCCATTTCTGTTCCTCTTCTCTAGACCCACTTTAAACTCTAAACCATGATACATCAGATATTAAAACCAAACGAAAATCATGGAACCCTAAATCTTGAAACCCTAATTTATCAAATCTGGACAAACCCTAATTCCTAATTTCAAAATCAAATTGATTCAACCAAACTAATACAAATACTAACCTCATAATTACGTCGATTTCGATCTAATCGATTTTCTTTCGCCGATTTCGATCTGGTTTGAGAGAAACGAGAGCGAGAGAGTTTGAGAGAGACAAGAGCGAGAGAGTTTGAGAGAGACGAGAGCGAGACGGAAGAGAGAGAAAAAATTGAAACGCAGAATCCTCAATTTTTTTTCTCTTTTGTATTTCTTTCATCATCCAATCAGAAGATGACATGTTAGTGGTTCTTAAATCAGAAATCAGAAAACGTTTCTTAAATAAAAAACGTTTCTAAGCATTATATTTAATTTTTGATTTATTTTTAATTTTATTTTATATTAAGAGACCCTAAATATTTACGATAATCCTACTCTAATATACCTTGTGAGTGTCCATTATACTAAAGATCTAAGGTGGCCCATTATGGCCCAGAAAAAAGCGTTTAACATTTATAATTCCAAATTTGTATGGAAAGAAATAAATTACCATATGTAGAGTATATAGACATGCAAAGAAGACCACAGGGTACTACGATGATTATTATAGGTATCAACCATTTTAGTTAATCTTAAGTGTATTTTTAGACTTGTAGCCTTATGTTTTTTACATTTATAAATGCATCAGACTCTTGATTCGTCTATTTTTGGTAAAATATAGAGTATAAACAATCAAAGTAATTGCTTTTACAAACTGAGTTTGAAGATTTTTGTGGAAAATTTCAACCACTTACTAAAGAGACACTAGGACTAAAACAAAGATGGGGTTTTGAAACCGAATCAAACAAGTCCTCAAACCTCGATCTTGGAGACTATTCAGTGGAAAGCTCTATTTTTTTTTCCTGATTTGCTCAATTGTTGTTCTCAATGAATAAGAAATCGAAGCTTAAATGTAAATAAAAACTATATATATAAATAGTTTCATTGTTTAGATGCTTTTCTAGACATATATTATTTCATATTTTGAAAATAATAAATAGTTTAATAGAGATTAAATTGGAAAAACAAGCTCTATGTCAATAAAAAGACAAAATCTAGAAGGAATGTTAGAAACATCATCAATCGTCATAAGTTACTAAGTTTGGAAAGATATTCTCATCCTCTACAAACTAACACACACTTCTCTTTTTTAGCTACACTTCTTTTTTATAAACTTATCTTCTCAGCTTTCATCATCACAAAAGCCAAAAGCCATATTATAACCCAATCAGCAAAGATTTCAAGTCCTAAGAAGAGCTCTTGGAAAGAGATCCTCAGACAAATTTTACCCAAAAGTTTCCAAACCCTTTTAATGAGCTTTGATCGTGCGGCTAGACACACCATGTAGCAATTTCACAAAACCCAAAAAGCTTAGCTTCCCATCGGTATGCCTTAGCCAATCGTGAAGAACAGCGTGAACCGATACAGAAGGACCAAGACCAAGTTCCTGTAATTAGTTTAACCCATGAGTTTTGATCAGAGCATTTTCAAAGACTTGGAACAGAGTTTTATTCAAACAAAGGTTATATTCAAACACAGACCGAAGCAAGCTCATCAATCATGATGGGTCTGTTTCCTTCCTTTTCGAAAAGCTCATAAGCACAACGAGCATGTTGTTCCCATCGATCAAGAGCTTCTAGCTGGTGAACACTCAATGCTGCTGCACAGAATTCCTCAAAGTCCATTCTTCTATATTGAAGTGCACTCAGCTAAAGAGATGGTTCAATAAGAATTTTAATTACCATATCAAAGTGTGCGATTCAAACACTATACTGCATGATCTAAGGTTCTTACTTGTGCTAAGAATTCTGGAATACATGAATCCTTCATTGCATCTGTTGCCATCTTCATCAGAGCCTAGCAAAGAGAGTTCAATCCAATGTCATATTTAGAACCAAAGCATACCAGAAAATAAAGTAACATGATAGAAGATGGAAAACTTACTGATTTAATGTTTTCTAGACTTATGGTTCCGTTCTTACTAGGTTCTAGTAAAGCAAACTGCTCTCTCAGATAAAACAGTTCATCAACTGTAAGTGTTTTCGATAAGGCCTGCAAGAAATAGTGAATGGTAAGCAAAAACAGCAAATGCCCATCAAGAAGAAATACTGAAAAAACCGAGCCACCCACCCTTAATGCAGCTTTACGGAGAGATGATGATCGTAGGTAAGCTCTCATAAGTTTGAAAACCAGAATATCTAATGGAATCTTTGCGTCATTTGAATCCTTTATCCATGGATGACCTGAAACAATGGAAAAGGTTAGAAACTTTTTCACATTCAAATAATTTTGTACACATTCTACACTTACATAAAGCTTGAGCAGCTGTTAGTCTTTTACGCGGGTCTTTGTTTAGCAACCGCTTAACAAAATCTCTTGCCTCTGAAGTTAACAAAGGCCAAGGAGGGTCGTCAAAACTCGGATCTGCTTTTAGAACAGCACGGAAGATTCCTGATTCCGTCCTAGCCCAAAACGGTCGGCTTCCACATAATAGAATATACACAATCACACCAACACTCCAAACGTCCGCTTCTGTACTGTAAGATCTATGCAGAACTTCAGGTGCAACATAATATGCACTGCCAACAATGTCGTTGAGCCTCTCGTCTGCAAATGAAAACTGTGAATGTAAATAAACATATATTGGTCTCTGGATTCTAAAATCTATATACACAGACGATCTATAATCTGAGGGCTTTACCTGGTCTCACATAATCTGACAAACCAAAGTCTATTGCCTTCAACTGAGAGGTGTCTTCTTTTCCGCTAAAAAGAAAATTCTGATCCAAACAATTTAAGTAAACTTCATTAAGATTGCGATGACCATGAAATTTATAAGTAGAAATGAAAGAGCTATTATCACCTCAGGTTTGAGATCTCGGTGTACAACACCTTGAAGATGACAAAAGGCAACAACATTCAATATTTGTATCATAACAATCTTCGCATCCTCCTCTGTATACTTCCCACCTCTGCATATAAAACACAAGCAAGTTCAATAAAAACAATAGTACAACGAACAACCTTACTTCTTAAGTGGAGAAAGTCCGTTACCTTGAAAGTATTCTATCCAAAAGCTCTCCTCCTTCACAGAGCCTTAAACAACAAAGATAGAAACACTTGTTAAGCCTTGTCCGATACCGATTTCAGAATATATTATGAGCAAAAAGTTAGCTTACTCCATCACTATATAGACATTATCATGATCCTCATAAGCGTCGTAGAAATGAGGAAGATTGTTATGACCCGAAAAAGCCCTCAATATCTTCACTTCCCTCCTCACATCTTCAATTGCAATAGCCGTCGTCATCTACACAACAACAAAGCAAACAATCAAGCTATAATGAATATAAAATAGAACAAAATTACCAGAAATGAAATAAAAAAGCTTTGCAAGCAAATTACATTCAATACTTCCATAATTATCATCTCTAACCTAAACAGATCTCGTTAGCACAAACCACAGAAACACAGAAGAAAATCAAAATCACTAACCTTTGCTTTAGGAATAACCTTAACGGCGACTTGTTGTCCTTTATTATCACCCTTCTTAAACTTAGCAGCACAAGTGTATCCAAAATGACCACGACCAACTTCATCACCGAGCTCGTACTTGCTCGAGAAACTCTTTGAGAATCCAAAGCTTTTATCTAATCCCACACCGCCTCCTTCCGCTTCACTACCTTCAGGAATCGCCGCTGAATTTGGCTTCACGGAGCCGTGTCGTCTCGCTAAAACAGCTCGGATGTGTTTAGCTGGAGACGGAGGAGGGAAAGGTCGTTTGAAAAATCGCTTCGGCGTAGAGTTTCCACTAGCGTTAGTCGCCGGAGATCTCGCCGGAGTCTTCTTGGAGAAGAAATAGTGAGCTGGACTGGGACTGTAAAAGGGGAAAAAAGGAGACTTTTTCCCCTCATTATTAGCTACAGACTGATCTTGACCGTTATTAGGGTTTTCTCCATTAACAGAAGAGCTAGAAGGCTTGACTATAACAGAACCCGGAAGAGGACTATTGTTGGCCGGAATTCGGTCGGAATTCGGACTAGGATGAGCTTTCGAAGTACAGAGACCCATGACGAATCTCTCGCATCACACGGATCAAAACCTCAAGTGTACCATTACCGAATCAAAGCAAACTTATCCCAGAAATCAAATCCAAAACAAAAAAACAAAAAATTCAAACTTTCAAACCTTACGAGTGAAAAAATGGAAATTTTAATGTTTGGGGAAGTGAATTAATTTGTTATTCTTTTGCTTCGTCTTCTTCTTTGGAATTGTCTCCTTTCTCTCTGGCGAATTGCAAAGCGAAAGATTTGGATCCAAGAGAATGAGTTAAATGGGAAACGACGATACGTTCGCTTTTTAAAAGAAATTACATTGAAGACTACTAATTACAATTAACTAGTGTTTTTAATCAGTAAACTAATTGCTAATTTTCCTTTAATTTGTTACGCAGCTTACGCAACAACTACGAGTGAATCAATTACATCGTAGTATTAACAAATCCATTTTGTCTTTTTTATTTTTCCTTGGTGACATAATAAATACGTATGCAAAAAAGACAAAGACCGAACTAAAAAAATAGGAAAATTCGGTGAAAATTTTCCGAATTTGTATAGTGTGAATATATATGTTTACAATGTACTTTAAAATGAAAATAAATTATGGTATTATATCACGACAATGATGAGTAAGTCTAGCTAACTACATTAGTTACAAAATATATTTGGATAAGTTATTTGATAGGAAAATTAATTCGAACATTTAATAGACATTGACAAGGTATTGTATTATTATATATACAGAGATGCATTTAAAATTCTGCCAACTCTTGAATGTGCATAAGATTTTCCATTCATATAACAATTTTTGGTAAAACCACTAATATAAATCATAATTTCATAGTATCGATTTTATCTAGAATATATATGAAGTCAATGTTAGTATTCTTTCATAATGTTTTCTTAGCAACCAAAATATGACAACAAAACATAATTATTGGTTGAACTTACTAACAAGGTGACAAAAAAAATAGATAACTAATATTTTCATTCATTTGATTTCAAAGTTTATTCTGTCTAATACTATTATTTTGGTCACCTACCAGTTTTTTATTTTTTTGTCAACTTTGATAATTTTTATTAGATAATGTGTGGAAGTTACTTTCGTGAGTTACTGTTTACAAAAAATAAATTCTTCAAGAGCCCTCTATCAATGCTAACAAGAAGATCATATTTGTAGTTTAAAGAACAAGGTATACAAAATATAGAGAAAACACTAAAAAGACTTGAGGCAAGTGAAGTTTTCTAGATATTTTTTGAACACTAGCTATTTATCTAAGGAAGAGATCATCTTCAATATTTATGATCAGCCGGATGCTATTGCTACTTTAGTGATAGCCCGAATAATACTTTGAATCCTTTCAAGACCCATCCACGTAACATTTGTGTCTCGTGAAATCTAGAGATCATCTTTTTTGTTATAGTTTTTTTTAATTGCTATAACCCAAAAATATCTGCTACATGAAATGGGGTTCATCTACCGGTCTACAATCCATAAAACACATTATAACATTCATAACAGTAAATTATATCTTCAAATTATTTGTTAGTGCAACCAAATTATGTGTAGTATTACACATGCTCGAGATTGCAATTTTCCAAAAGAATGTTCGACATCTTTTACGGACAGCTTCTTGATATGTAGCAAATAATGATGCTTTTGGACTTTGTGGAATTGGAATAGACTGGATAAATGTGGCCCATTTAGGATAAATTCCATCTGTGAGATAGTAAGCCAAATGATACTCGTGTCCGTTGACTAAGTAATTTACCTTTGGAGCTCGACCCTGCAATATATCATCAAACACTGGGGAGCGATCAAGAACATTGATATAGTTTAAGGTACCTGGAGGTCCAAAAACACATGTCATATCCAAAGGTCTTGCGATGTTACGGCCTCTAAAATGATTGTCGGTTTACCAGATCCTCGTGTATAACGATCTTTCCAAGCGGTGAGACAATTCTTCCACTCCCAATGCATACAATTGATGATGCCTATCATCCCGGGAAATCCACGTATCTCTCCAATATCTAGTAGCCGTTGTAGATCTGCTGGTGTGGGTCTTCTTAGGTACTCATATCCGAACAAAAATATTATCCCTTCAACAAAAATGTTCTAAGCATAAAAGTGCAGTGCTTTCACCAAGTCGGAGGTACTCGTCTACCGCATCAGCTGCAAACCATATGCCATCATACGAATTGATGTTGTACACTTTTGTAGTGGAGATAGTCCAAACCTACCAGTAGCATCCCTCTTTTGTTGAAAATATGGTATCTCATTGGAGAGTCGATCTACAATATGCATGAACAAGTGTTTGTTTATTCTGAAACGTCGTTGGAATATATTATGTGGGTATGTTGCATCTTCTTTGAAATAATTACAAAGATGTTCAAGTGGCTACAAGGATGCGTATAATTACAAAGATGCATATATTATACTATTTAAATGTATATTTTACATAGTTCAACTTATGTTCATGTGTGTGTTTGATTGTCAATGCTTTAAACGATCATGTAGTATAAATAAAAGACAGTTTGTATTGATAGTTTCAGCTTAATAAAGAGAGTTTAAACGATCATGTAGTAGATTTGGATTCGCTATATCACTATATTCATCTAACAACTTATCTTAAAAATGAAAACAACAAATCATTAACGGTCGAGATAGTGATTCTGCAGTATATTTATAGTTTCTCTGGCAGATTTAATAGGCACACTAGTGCTCATTGACCAGTTGGTGAAGTAAATAAGCCAAGACATTTGTTCTTGAGCCTCTGGCAGATTCAAAATAGCATTCTCAATGAGATACACCAGATGTTTCATCTGGTTGTCTATTGATTTTGTGTTCTGCGCAAGTTTTTCAAAAGGAAATAAATGGATTTATTTTGTGCCTTGAAGATAACTCTTTTAAATATAAACTAAGAAATGTGATCTTTACAAACCTGCAAACCAGGCTGCAGTATAAGAACCGTTCTCTCATTTCTGTCATGGAATCCAACTTTGTAAACTTTACCGGTCTCACTTTCAACTGAAATTTCATCCTAGTATAAAGCAAGCTATAAGTTTTAGTAGGAATGTCACTGAATAATTCTAATATGTCTACTTTTGATACTTACCCATCTGATTTCCTCAGGCTTAAAAGTTGATCTCCATTTTAGGGTCTCCTCAAGCATTTTCTTGGCCTTACTTACATTCCAATTCCCAGATAGCTGACCTATGAGAGTCTTAAGCTCTTTGATCTATATTATTAAAGATCACACAAAGAAAAATAAGTAATCAACTTTGGTGAATCATCAAGCAAGGACTGCAAAAATTATACCTTTGCTTCTTTGAGAGCTGCCTCCTTATTCTCTTGGTTGGTCTGCTAAGAATTCTTCCAACGAAACATTGTGAGTGACTCTTAACTCCAATATCAAAATCTTTTCTAGTCTGCGAGTTACCAACAATGAATAAAACTAACATTACATCATGAGCTAACAATACAAACGAATTTCGTTGAATCCAAGAAGTAACATGAAATCCAAAAAGGCTCATGTGATGCACGTAACAGTAGATCACAGACCAAACATGACTCGCCTATCTACCTATTAACTGCTGACACAAAACCTACGAAATTCGAAATCTACTAAAGTTTCGATTCCATTAAGGTAATTGATGAGCCTTGTAAGCAAACCGATTGATCAACAAGATTTGTATACCTCCACCAAGATCCATCAAATTTTGTATTTTTCGATGATTACACTACAAAGCCGACCAAAAAATCTAATTTAAAACCTGAAAATCTAAGAATTATAAAGAACAAAACTTTTAAAGAAGACAAAGGAGTATAACAAGCTTACAGAAACAGATAGCAGCAAGGAAGAGAGAGAGCCGAAGAAAATGGAATAAAAACTGATAAAAAGAAGACAGAGATGTGCTAGAAGAAAAGTAAAAAACACAATGAATTTCACCTAACGCTTACGGACACCTGCAAAGGCATTGAGCATTTACTCAAGTCCCAAAATTTGAAAGTCTTCTGTACTAGATATTCTCTAGAACCAACTTCCCATAGCCCAATATCTCCTACATTTGTACCAACTGAAACAACACAAATTGAAGCAAGAAACTTCTGATATTAAAAAATTTCTGATGATGTTTGTTACATGAAATATATACATAGAGCTAGAACAGACCTAGTAGCAGAGTTTGTTTGATAAGATGGAAATCCATGCTCATGGGAGATAAGCCTTGGCTCAAAGTTTGTGCTACTGTCTTGGGCAATCATTCCTGAAAGTAGACCTTTTCTCCACATGCTATTGACTAGATCTCATCTTCTAAAAAGCTTAATTTCCACACACATAAGACAAGTCAAGTCTCACAGACAAATAGAAACAAACACAACGCTCAACTAAGAATCAAAACGAAGAACCAAAATCTCAGCTAAGAGAACAACAAAATCTGAATCGAACTCCTTGAGTGCAAAGAGAACAACAAAATCAAATGGATCGAACTATTTTTAGCATGAATCGAACTCCTTGAGTGCAAAGAGAACAACAAAATCAAATGGATTGCGGAAAAATCTCAGCTAAGTTACTTCAAAATCACGATCACAAAAACGAGTATGAGATCAGAATAAGAAAAACGAGAAGCAATGATTACGTGAACAAGTAACAAACATAAAATCCACAAGTAACAACATGCATAGGAGAAAGCCCCTTTAATCATATCGAAGGAATTGGTAGAAAACCCACACATACCATATTCAACAAATCGAAGACTAGGTGCATTACCTGGATGTTTTCCTTGTAGAACGGCGCATCAGAACTCCTCACGATGATGATTCTCTGAGGCTCGCGAAACAGGATCGAAGAAGAAGAAGAAAGAGGCGAAGAGTCGAAGGGTCGAAGGGTCGAAGAAGAAGAAAGAGGCGAAGAGTTGAAGGGTCGAAGAGTCGAAGGGTCGAATGGTCAAAGAAGAAGAAAGAGACGAAGAGTCGAAGGGTCTCGAAGGCGAAGAACCGGTTCTTAAAGTTCCTAATTAAGAACTGGTCCTTAACCAAAAAATCATTTAAACAATTTTTAATGCCCATATTGAATTAAGAAACCCATTAAGAACTCTCAATGGGCTTGCTCCTAGAGAAGTTATTAGCAAAGTTTCTTAACAGTGAAAAAATAAAAAAAATAATGAAAATAGAAGTGAAAGAAAAATATTAGTCTTATTTTTAACTAGATTACTAATTTTTAAATCTCACTTCTGTTATCGCAGGTAGGAGATTCGATCTCTGGTGCTTTAAAAATTTGTAAAGTGATAACACCATTAGACCACCTGTCTTCGACAAAAGATTAGTCTCCACAAAAGACTAGTCTTTTAGATAGGTAAATTATTAGTTTTTTTTAATAGTTAAAATTTAATTAAAAGTAAATTATTTTAAATTATTAATTTTTGTGATTAAGAAATTTAAAGCGGATTCTCTGGTCCGATGGGCAAGAGATTTCCGCTTTGATCAGTGATTTTTGCTCTGATCTTTATGCTTTGTTGCTCATTATGCCGTTGTAAAAAAAACTTAAAAATAGAGATTTATGAGAGGAAAGTAATAATAATTATAATTATCACAGTAGTTTTTGTTACTATTATTAAAATTATAGAAGTAGGTTTACTAATTCCTTAATTAACGCTATTGCCATTTGTATTTTGTGGTGGAGACTTTTTCTATGCTTCCTTTATAATAAAGTTACCTTTCTACATTTCCTCCCAAGGGCTATATTGTAATTTTACACACACTCTCTATTATTCTTATTATTTTATTTTCTCAGTCCAATTAAAGCCACGTCAGTAATTCAATTTATATGGTTATTGGTCAACGATGTTAACTTGAAAATAACTGATACTTGCTGATTTTTGACAGATATAGCTACGTTACTGGCGGAAAATTTTGTATTTAAATCTTTTAAGGCTTTGTGTTGATTAATCAATATTATGAATTTGATTAAAATAAAGCAATACAACGTGAGACTGAAATGAATTAAAAAACTAATGATTATGTTGTATTTATAATTCGTATGATGATTAAAACTTGCTTAGTTACTTGTTGAATCCGACACATTGAGAAGTCAATTCAAATTTTGCAGGTAGTTATCATTTATTTTCCCACTTACATTATTATTATTATTATTATTATTATTATTATTATTATTATTATTATTATTATTATTATTATTATTATTATTATTATTATTATTATTATTTTCAAATGCATGCACACGTAGTGGTAAACATATTCATTATGTATCCTTATTCTTGTTACCATTTTGGCTATGTTTTTTTGTGTTTTTTTATCTATGTGAAACTTTAACATTCATATGTATTATTTAAGCAGTCGAACTAAATCCTACAAATAATCATTCATATGCATGTGGATATTTTATCGCTTATCAAAAACTCCTTTTCCAAATGTTAGAATGTATAATCATTAGTTTGGAAATGTTTGGCAAATGAGTGAAATATTGTGCTTTTATTTAGGAAGAACAAATGTAGATAAATAAAGTAATAATATACATAAAGGTTTCTTGATGTTGTTAATAAAACATAGAATATGTTTGTGTGTAATACGTGAACAAATCATATATATATATATATATAATCAAGGTGACTAATTATAGTGGCACGAGACTTAACAATCCATGAACCTATCATATGTTTCTTTTAGTAAATAAATCTTCTTGAAAATAATAGAATATGTAAGAAAATAAAAGAACAAAAAATAATTAACAAGATCCAAGAATTGTGCATGGACTTTTTACCCTTTATTTAATTTTATGGCTCCTCATTAAAAGAAGGGAACAATAAATTTATAGATATTCCACTAAAGATTCCAAAGTCAACTTCACAAAATCATATGATATAATATATACTATGGTGCCGATAAATCATTTATAAAAGTGACGAATAGTCTATAGATTATGATTTATCGCATGGTGCTCTGCAATCATATTATACAGCCACCTTCTCTCTTTTTTTTTCTACTATTAGTTTCTTATCTGTTGTATTAATATCAGTCTTACAAATTTTCTTCAATTTAAATAATTCATTGGTTTCACTAAGCCTTACATATAATTTAGTTGTGAACGTAAATAAAATCAAGCTTACTGCAATAAAATCTTCATTTGAGCTACTATATTAGATAGCTACAACAACACACTTGATATACGTAATATAATTTTCCTAAAATTATAAATCGTTTTCACTAAACTATAAATTTTCCAAAACAAGTCGAGATGCTCACTTCTCTTAACAAAACAGAAACCATAAAGAAAGCAACAACATAATATGTGTTGATAGTTCAACCAGTTGAAAATGTTCAGATGCCATAAGTGTAAATATGAAATCTTCACTCTAGAAAAGAAATTTTATATGGGGTTCTCCTATTTCATAAAGATGTTATAGTTTAATAAGAAACTGTAATATTAGAAGACAAATAAGAATAACACTTTTTATATTAAAAGTTTTTAAAAATAACTCAAACCCAAAAATATTTAACAATGTATTGTCTCTCCTAATTGAATGCCACAATCTCGACATTAATATATAGACTCTCTTAAATCGAAAATACAATAAGAAAATGAACTATGATTATATTTAGATAACTCCTAAACATAACAACTCTTATCATAATCTTAAGATAACTTACACCTCAAACTATCTCTAAGGAATATCTCTTAACAAGAAGATTTTTTTCAAGCTTATCAACAACATTCTCCGTCTTAAGCTTGATTCGGTCTTCGATCTTGATCTCTTGAATTCCTATGAGCTCCCTCATTTCTTTGAACTTGTTCTTACCCAAAGCTTTGGTAAGAATATCTGCCTTTTGTTCATTTATGGGAACATGCTATACTTCGATTAGCTCATTGCTTACACATTGCCTAATGAAGTGAAACCTCTTGTGAATATGCTTACTCCAACCATGGAAAACCGGATTCTTAGTAAGCGAGATGGCTGACTTATTATTAATCATAATCTGAATCTTCTTACTCTCTTTCTCGGTTATTTCACTTAGTAGTTATTGGAGCCATATGGCTTGTTTTGCTGCCTCAGTTGCTGCCATAGACTCGACTTCACATGATGATAAAGCCACAATTTCTTGTTTTTGAGAACACCAACTTATCGGACATTCATTGTAGTAGAAGATATGTCCGGTTGTACTTTTTCCATCATCTAAATCAACATTGTAGCTAGCGTTACTATAACCAACCAAACCTTTTTTCTTGTCTCGAAAAAACCTAAGTTTGTGGGTTAATGTTCCTTGAACATACCTTAGAATCTTCTTTAGTGCCACACCATGTGACTCTTTAGGTTCTTGCATATACCTACTCAACACTCCAACACTAAAGGTAAGATCCGGTCGTGTATGAATCAAGTACCATAAATATCCAATGAGTTTGCGAT
The DNA here is from genome assembly GCA_023374145.1 of Lepidium sativum. Lineage (NCBI taxonomy): Eukaryota > Viridiplantae > Streptophyta > Magnoliopsida > Brassicales > Brassicaceae > Lepidium > Lepidium sativum. Next base: position 49,589 of record JAKUCM010000801.1, on the reverse strand, counting down.
CTTCTTTCTCATTGATACTTTTCTCTTCTTGAGATTTTGAGAACTTAGAACCAGATTCCATGGGTGTGTGACAAACATTACAATCTTTCATTCCGGCTTCTTCTAGTATTTTCTTGGTATATCTTTCTTGTCTTAAAGTTATACATACTTCTTCTTGTATAACTTCTATTCCTAGATAGTATGTAAATTTACCAAGATAACTCATCTCAAATTTACTATACATACCTCTTTTAAACTCGTTGATCATATCTTGGCTTAAACTCCTTACCAAAATTGTCCACATATACGGCAACAACTAGAAACCGTCCTTTAATTTCTTTTCGATACAATGAGGCCTCCTTCATACATCTAGTGAATTTGAGCTCCTTAAGAATTTGATTCAGCTTTTCATTCCATGCCCTTGGAGCTTGCTTCAAACCATAAAGAGCTTTACTCAACTTGTAGACTTTTCTTTCTTTTCTTTTGATCACAAAACTTTCCGGTTGTGTGACATAGACTTCTTCCTTTAACTCTCCATACAAGAACGTTGTCTTAACATCAAAATGATGTATTTCCCACCCACTTGTAGCTTCCAAAGCAATGATAAACCTTATAATCTCGATTCTAGCAATCGGTGCAAATACTTCTTCGAAATCGATACCATACTTTTGAACATAGCCTTTTGCAACTAGTCTAGCCTTGTGTTTGTTTATGCTACCATCCAAATTTCTTTTTACCTTGAAAACCCATTTTAACCCTATTGGTTTAACTCCATTTGGTATATCAACAAGAGTCAAGTCTCATTCTCTCGGATCGATTTTAGCTCCTCCTTACAAACATCAATCCATACTTGAGACTTATTTGCTTCTCCAAAATCACAGGGTTCTTCATTAACAAGAAACAGAAGGGAGGCACTCTCATGCTCACAAAGAAGAACAAAATCCTCCAAATAACTTGGCTTCTTTGTTTCCCTAGAAGATCTTCGAAGAGATAACCCTTGATTCTCGGTTATACTATCTTTTTCCTCTTCGATGATCTCTTCATTTGTGAGCTCGTCTTTTGTCATGAAATCTTCACTTATTATCACATCTTGAGCTACATAATTCTCCTTTGGTTCTGAATCATTCCACGTCCAGCTTTTCTTTTCATCAAAAACAACATCACGACTAACAACTATCTTTCGGTTTGTAGGATCATACAATCGATAGACTTTTGTTCCACGCTCTATCCCTAAGTGTACCAACATCCGAGAGCGATCATCTAACTTCTTAAGATGAGAACCTTCTATTTTACCATACCCTAAACAACCAAATATTCTTAGATGTTGTAATCTCGGTTTTCTTCCTTTGAAGGCTTCATATGAAGTTTGATCTTTCAAAGCTCGTGTAGATATTCTATTTATGAGAAATGTAGCATGTCTCACAGCCTCTCCCCATAGAAATATTGGTAGATTCATGTGTTTCAAAATACTTCGAGCCATCTCCATCAAAATATGATTTCTTCTCTCAACAATTCTATTTTGTTGAGGAGTATACGTAGCTGTCGTGTTTCTTTGAACTCCAGTTTTATCATAAAACAATTTGAATTCATGTGAAATGAACTCCCCTCCTCTATTTGTTCTTAAAATCTTGGTATTAAATCCGATTTCTTTCTCAATTTTGAATTTCAGAATTCCTTTCACTAAACCCTTCATTACCATTGTTTTCATAGTACCATCACCAACACGTCCAAGTCTAGCATGCCATATAGTTGTCTCATCACATGATTCGATTTGTAAACATTTCTCCACATCACAGAGTCAGCTCTTTAATCTTAAAGCTTCTATCATAATCTTTCCTTCTCGATCACAAAGACGTAGATGTTCTCCTTTAATCTTAATCTAACTATATTGCTTTTCAAACCCGGTATGTAATACACATTATTTAAGACTTTCTTCTCTCCATTAGTATAAAGGAAATTTATCGAACCTCTTCCTTTAATATCAATCCGGGAATCGTCTCCAAACCTTACTTTTCCAGAGATTGTCTCATCAAGAGTAGAGAAGAAACATTTTACACCCAACATATGGTTACTAGCTCCATTATCTAAGTACCATATATTGTCGTTGTTTGTTTCAAACTTCTTTGGCTCAACATTTTTCTCATTTAGTAACACTACTTCATGCATAAATAGTTCATCACCATCTTGAGTCTCTTCCCTCATCATGTTCAAGTTGTTCCTCTTCTTCCTTAATCCTTACTTCATAAGCTTTTAACCTTCCTACGATGTCCTCAAAGCTTGTTTCTTTAAATCTAGGACTTGTTCAAGAGTAGCTATGATTGTGATGTACGTTTTCCTAGGTAGACTATTTAGAAACTTCATCACAATCTTTGATTCTACAATGGTCTCACCTAGTTTTAGAGGTAAAAACTATCTATTGTATCGGTCTCCTTCATCTTTAATCTCTCAAATTTAGCCATTAAGGTAGCTAGCCTAGCCTCTTTAACCCTCGGCTCCAATATGTCTAGACTTAATTGCTTCCGAAATTTCTTTTGGTGTCTTCAAATCACCAATTTGTAAAATAAGGGATTTCAGTATAAATTGAAATAGACGCGCTTTTGCCATGCTATCCTTCTCACTTTCGGTTTCTGTTTTAATATCATCCCAAATTCTATGCACCTCAAATAAGACCTCCATTCTCATGGACCAAACTGTATAGTTTGTAGCCGTTAACATTGGACATTGTATGGAAGACGAAGATACTCCTCCTTCCTTCAGTTTTGACTCAGCCAATTCACTCATGACTTCTCAATCTTCTAAGTCGATGAACACTTCAACATGTAACACAATTCACAATCTCCTCGTAGTAAATTATAACGCTCTGATACCAAATATAGTTTAACGAGGAAACTACAATATTAAAAGACAAATAAAAACAACACTTCTTATATTAAAAGCTTTGGAAAATAGCTCAAAATCAAAAACCTTAATAATGTATTTATCTTTCTCAAAATCAAAAACACTTAACAATGTATTTGTCTTTCAACGTAGACGGTTACATGATACTCATATTAATGATGACAATCACTGAGTTAAGGAAAATAACACATATCTACTTTGCTTACACGTATTTATATGTTTTGCCATTTTTACCCTTTTATCATTGCCGCCAAAAATCAGAAAGTGCTGTGGGACAGATAAAATGGTCAAATGGACTCAATGTACCTTTCTACCTTTTTTTTTGATAGCGATGGCGCCAAAATTAAAGAGTATTTAGGGGTAATTCTGTAATATAGAAATATCTCTTTTCTCAGTCTCCAAGAAGAAGAAGAAAAAATGATCCCAATGTTATTTGAAGGGTAACTACATTTTAGGTTACGAGTTGAGTCAAGTTACTAAACTCTTCACTGTTCAATGTTTCTATTTCCAAACTCCAACAACTGTATCTTAAATTGAGGTGTCTTTGGGACACCACGATTTGGTCCCCCTCAAGTATCTTATTTCATTTCCAATATTGATTATTTTCATTCTTCAATGTCACATTTTTCTTTTGAAAGAAATATTTATTTCCATCTTCAACTGTATTAATAGTACATTAAATCGTAACAAATGTTTTCTTTTTTTGTTTCTCATTTTCTTATATGCTTAATCAGTCGGCCTGCTTGGTCGGTTTACATACACCCAAGTGAACTAAGCGAACCAAAGAAATGTACAGCAATTTGCTTTATTAATCCTCCCAAGTATTGGTTAATTTTGTAAACCTCAAAGTTATGTAGTCAAAATGTCAAGAATGGAAAGTTATAGACAGAACTTGATAAATGGCTTGCTCGAAGGAGAAGAAGCGTATCGAATTTAACCAGAGGTTCTATCACCACCAAAACCGGATTGTAAAAACCCGGTTTGGTCCAAATGACTCACATCGCCCCAAACTTGGATTGTCCATTTGTCTCCCTCGAATAAGCGGAACACATTGACCGATGTATTGAGAATCTTTTCGACTTTTCTTGCAGTTGGACGAGCTCTTTCATGGAGAGATCGAATTACACCTCCATGAGTCACTACCACTACTCGTTCTCCTACATCACCACGAAGGAAAGTTAAACAAAAGAAACCAATAATTAAAACAAATGCTTTGTGTAGTAATCAGTGAGAAACAAACACAAAGGAAAAGGAAGAAACCTTTATGCTTGTCGCCGATTCTCTGCAATGCAGATGTACATCTGTCGTAAAGTTTGTCAAGACTTTCTCCTCCACCCTTCATTCATACAAATAAGCAAAACTAATTGAATTAAGAAATCAAGCATTCATCATTCATATACTACTAAACTTCTTGGTTATCATGTCTTACTGGAATATCAACGTCTGTACGGTTAGATGAAAAGGCCTTGTAAGCTTCCGGGCGAACTTTTGCAGCTTCTTGATACACAAGCCCTTGCATATCCCCTAAATGTCTTTCCCGCAAATCACGATCAGTGAGTACCTGCATAACCATTATCAACATTTGAACTTCTGTAGTATCTAGAGAACCAGATGGATTCAACTTCACAATAGTAGATGACGTAAAACAAGAATTCACGAATCCAGATCTAAACAAAGAGCACAAAGGTGTGGACTTCAGCAGCTGATTCATGATAACAAGTAAAGAAATGGGTTTGAACATAGAGCTATATGTCCATAAATGGCATTTTTGTAATCATATACCTCAAGCTTGCCGCATTTAGCTGCAATGATCTCTGCAGTCTCAAAGGCTCTCTTCAAGTCCGAAGAGTACACATAAGATATCTTAGGCTCCTTTGATAAACGCTCAGCAACCTTCATTTCAAAGGTAATGAAAAAATTAAAACGCACCAACACCATCAATCCATCATCAAGATTCAAGGTTTTAGCAACAATCGAAAAGGAAAAATACTAAAACTGGAAACACATACTCTCGCTGCTTGTTGTCTTCCTGCATCATTCAACTCAACATCCAAATGACCCTGCAACGATACCAATTTACACCATTTCTAAATCTCTAATCAAGATTCCCAAAAATCTATAATCTGATTCACAGTGATAATAAGGGTACTAATTCTAAGTACAAGATCAAGAATTTCGCAAATTTGTGAACTTAGGTCAAATTCGATGACGAAGATACATCTACAAACTCAGAAGTACCTGAATTTTTCTCTCCGCATTCCAAGATGTTTCTCCATGACGAATAACAACAATCTCAGCATAATCTCGATCGTCGGAACTATAATATAAAAGTTTTTATTAAAGAGAAGAAAACAAAACAGAAAAACGAACAGATTTACATGAACGATTTGATGGATTAGCTTTCCGTAATTAACAAAGAAAAGCTGAGAAAGACTTTAAGAAGAAATGAAAGCAAGATGAAGCAATACTTGAAGGTTGATTCTGCCATGGAAGATGCGGAAGAGGGTCAACAGATTTAGAGATTAATACAAACCGGTCAAATGCAGCAAATGCAGAAGACACAAACGCAATTCATGGAGATTTTTAATGCAACAATAAAAGAGAAGATACTAATTAATTAATTTTATTGATAAACATGAACATGAATTCCGATGTCGTCCAGCGGTTAGGATATCTGGCTTTCACCCAGGAGACCCGGGTTCGATTCCCGGCATCGGAGCTTTTTATTTTATTTTTTAAAACTGGTGAAATATCTAATGGGCTTCTAAACTCAGAGCCCAGTAACGGCGAGCCACTTACATGATCATCTCCCCAAATCCAGAAACAAAATACCTTTTAAGTGAAATCTCCAAGACTTTAATACTTCTTTATATATTTTTATTTATCTTTTCTTTTTTCTTTTTACCTAATGTCGATTCCAACTTAACAAGCATATACGCATAGACATAGTAAATATTAATTTGGTCATGGTCCGAAGAAGATCACTTATAGTTACTGGGATACAACATTAACACTTAAATATTCTCTATGTCTACTCACAAAAGCTTTTGGATTCTACTTTATACACTTTTTTTGAAAGAGACATTATACATTTAGATGCATAGCTAGGCGTGGGCATTTTACCCAGACCCGAAAAACCGATCCGAAACCAACCCAAAATTTCGGGTCCGGATTCAATTCGGGTATAAGCATCGGGTCTTGTTATAGAGACTCGCGAATATCGGGTCGAGTCCAGGTATTACCCGATACTCAAACGGGTACCCGATTATCTGAACGGGTACCCGAATATTTCGGGTATTTGGGTACTTAAAATGCCCGAATACCCAAAAATATATCCGAATATCTGAAATTATACATGAGTACATGATTTTTTGGGTACTTTTAGGTATATAATATACTTGATTTTTTTTTTACAATACTATATCCGGACCCGTACCGGAACCGAAACCGAACCGAAATGGTTTTGGTTCTTAAATGAGTATAGAAAATGTATATCCGAACCGACCCGGACCTGAGAGGATCCGAACCGGACCCGAACCGAATAATGTTTGGTTCCAAAACGGGTAGCAAAATCGTATACCCGAAATACTCGGACCCGAACAGGTAGTAATCAGAACTGACCTGAATACCCGAATGCCCAGACCGATGCATAGCTAAGGAGTTACATGTTTTTGATGGGAATTAGTATTATTAACTGTTGGAAAAAAGGATAAAATTTAGCAAAGAGTGAAAAAAAGACGGTGAAAAATAATTCTAATTTTAAAAGCTATTCTTTTAGACGATTAGACGGAGTGAAGCCAACGCTGTAACTAATTGGAAGCAACGACAACGACAAAATCGTCAAAACGCGGTGGCTTTTGTCGTATTATAGATATATAAAAATCAGTTAAACGGTGTCGTCTTGAAATTCTCTCTTATCTAAATTTGGAGAGCGACCAATAATTGCTTTTGTTTCGTCGTTCAATCTTTTTCCCCCAATTCAGATATTTTCTCCTTCGCGAAGTTCCACGCGAAGCTTCCAATCTAGATTCCTACTACTGAGAGATTCCTCTTCCTTTCTCTTCTACGGGATTGGGCTTATCTGATGTGATTGAGAGTGTAAAAGAGCTATAACTGGAGATGGATCCGGCGGCTAATTTACCGGTTATGCCGATTGATTTGCCGATTATGCACGACAGCGATCGGTATGACTTCGTCAAAGATATTGGGTCGGGTAATTTCGGCGTCGCTCGTCTCATGACCGATAGAGTTACGAGGGAGCTTGTTGCTGTTAAGTACATCGAGAGAGGAGACAAGGTTTGTTCTTTATAATCGCCTTTACTAAAGATTTTAATTTTCCTTTCTGAATGAAATGTTTTTGATATATATAGGCTTAGTGATCCCTACGATTTCGGTTTAGTTTCCAGATTTAGTAGCTTTTCATTTTTCTCCTTCTTTTGGATTTTATCACGGGATTTTCCGGTCCAGCCTTTTAATAGTGTTTACCATGACTAATGCTTTTAAAAGTTTTCAATTCGATTAAAGATTTGACATTTCTTAATCCGTTGAAATGCTTTAATTAATGCTTATCAGTTAATTAATTTGTTATATTTGGTTTTTCTGTTTTTCTTTTTGGCAATTCAATCTTTGTGATGATATTTTGTGTTACAGATTGATGAAAATGTTCAAAGGGAAATTATCAACCACAGATCACTGAGACATCCTAATATTGTCAGGTTCAAGGAGGTATTAAACTTCTTGATATTCCTACTGTGTGTTTGTAAGTATAAGTTTGTGTGGTTTAGAGTTTTGCGTGTTTTGTAATGTTATAGGTGATTTTAACGCCTACCCATCTGGCTATTGTAATGGAATATGCTGCTGGTGGAGAACTTTATGAGCGGATCTGTAATGCAGGACGGTTTAGTGAAGATGAGGTTTTGATTCTGATTATCTGCTTCTTTTGTTGTATTGGAGTATCGATGTGCTACTACTGATCTTTCAGTGTTTTTGTAATGTATAGGCTCGGTTCTTTTTTCAGCAGCTTATATCTGGCGTTAGCTATTGTCATGCAATGGTATGCACAGCACTGTTCTTGCAACTTGAGCTTTTCTCGTTAACGTTTGATTTCTTTCTGAGAGTTTATTGTTTACTGTGATGATATTTTGTTTTAATTTCCCTGTGAAGCAAATATGCCATCGGGATCTGAAGCTGGAAAATACATTGTTGGATGGAAGTCCCGCACCTCGTTTGAAAATATGTGATTTTGGTTATTCCAAGGTACTATTTCTCTGAAGGTTTGTTCTCTGAATTCCTAGTTTAGATAAGTTAACAATATGGCCCTGAGAAGAAACAGCCAACTGAGCCAAGAACATCTTATGATTCTTCGTTGTGTTTTGTATGGTTCATGTTCTTTACCTATCATGTGTGTGCCCTACTGATTATCTTTGAAATAGTTGTTTTTGGTCAACTCCTGACTATGCATTTCTTTACTTCAGTCTTCTGTTCTTCATTCGCAACCAAAATCAACTGTTGGTACTCCTGCATATATTGCACCAGAGATTCTTCTTCGACAGGAATATGATGGCAAGGTAAGGCCATGAGACCAATTTCTTTTGTCTAGAGTTAAACAACCTTATCCATGACTGCTTATACCAACAAAAATCTGAGAGTTTTCCTCTGAATTACGGGAGTGTTATAATACCTAGATTGCAGATGTGTGGTCGTGCGGTGTTACCTTATACGTAATGTTGGTTGGAGCTTATCCATTTGAGGATCCACAAGAACCAAGGGATTATCGAAAGACAATACAAGTAATTTAATTTAAAATGTTCTTGCTTTCTCACTCAGTTACATCCACCACCTTCGTTTACTCATTCTCCGTGAAACTTTGATTGTATGAGTTTGCTTCTTCTTGGTTCCATTACACAGAGAATCCTTAGTGTCACATATTCAATCCCAGAGGACTTACACCTTTCACCAGAATGTCGACATCTCATATCGAGGATTTTCGTGGCCGATCCTGCAACAGTAAGTTTACTATTTAAAACTACTCTGTTCTTGAAGCATTCTGCTTTTTAAAAAGCCAAATTAAGCGACCGAATGTGGCAGAGAATCAGTATTCCGGAGATCAAATCCGATAAATGGTTCTTGAAGAATCTTCCAGGTGACTTGATGGATGAAAACAGAATGGGTAGTCAGTTTCAAGAGCCTGAGCAGCCGATGCAGAGCCTTGACACTATAATGCAGATAATATCAGAGGCTACGATTCCAACAGTTCGTAACCGTTGCCTCGATGATTTCATGGCGGATAACCTTGACCTAGACGATGACATGGATGACTTTGATTCTGAATCTGAGATTGATGTTGACAGTAGCGGAGAGATAGTTTATGCTCTCTGAGATTTGACGACAAAAGTCTGTTTTGTGGACACCATTGGAGTTTTGTCTTAGCTCCTCTCCATCGTTGATTTTTGGATCGTTTGTTGTTTTTACTCTGCAAAGTTTGGTTTCACATACAAATATATCAATCTATATATATGTAATGTATAATAAACATATATATTTATATTTCTCTTTGTTTAATCACTATGGGCACAATTTGTATAACATATATGGCTTTTTTTTGTCAACAGCAAATTATATTGGGTCAGAACTGGTCGGTCCAATAACTAAATTGTTACAGAATGTGAGTGGAAGGACTCGATTACTGGTTGTGTAAATGAGTTGTCTTATGTGGATTTATCGTCTGCCATTAAGCTAAGAGCCATTTGCAACGAATATGACTTTAGTCTTAAGAAATCATCTACAGACTAAGAAAAAAGGGAATATTAGAAATTGTTTATATGTCTAATTTACATTCTGTGTCAAATTTCTCAAATGTGGTATACATTCAAAGAAAACATGTAAATTAGTGTTTTCATGGTATACCACATTCGTCTGGTGAATCCAAACCGAAGATTGATGCCCACGTCCACTGGTTGTCAAGGAGACAGAACAAAGACCATGGAATTTGATTCATGAAATCAAAACAGAACCCGAACCAGAACTGAATTAAGAATCGAACGGGTACCCGATATATTTTTATTAAATTTAAGCTTTTATAAACTTATTTTTATTAAATATTTACTTATTTTAAGTTTTTATATAGATTTATATATAAATACCCGAACCGGAACTCGAACCAAAAAATAAAAGTACTTAAATAGGTACTAAATCAATAAAACTGAAAACCCGAAATTCGAAAGGACCCGAACCCGAACTGGTATCCGAATGCTCATGTTGACTTGGACAATTATAGCATTTGTAAACTCTCTTTCTTCTAGTAGAAAATAAGCTATTTGCATCTATATCCATAAAAATGGTTGCAATTATTAAATTATGAGGGCGTGAAGAGAACAAAACTCACTGATTGAATTGACTTTGTTGGTAGGATTAGTTTACTTGTTGCATTTAAATATGAAGTATTAAAATAATCTTAATTTACACAAATGTTCTTTTGCATGTACAAATCAGACGTTATACTGAAGCTGCTTAATTTTGGCTTTATCATCAAAACAATACTAGTAACATAAACGGAGAGTACATATAGATTAAAACTCTTTGAAACCTAAAAGAAAACCAAAAAAGAGAAAAAATATTTGAAACCTAAAGAAATAATCATCGTTATATTAGATTTATTGGGACAAAACACCTTTAAGACGTAAATATCAAAGTCAAACTAGATCCCTGTATTTTTCTTGAAAGTTTCTTGGAAAAATTCAAGTTATTTCTTATTTTAGAGAGGAAATATTTCGGAAATATAGATCGGAAAGGATTTTAAGCCGTCTCCACTATTGGTTTTTTTGGGTTTGTTTCTAGAATAACCAATTGATTTTGGTCAATGTGAAATAACCCATTAATTTCTCTCTCTTAAACTTTACCGAGATTTCTCTTGATTCTTCGTATAATTTCGAAAATGCCATTATTTTTTCTTTTATAAAATTTCAACAAAACCTAAAATTACTAACATACTTATCTAACCCCAATATTTACCAAACGGCCATCTTCTTCAGTTTTTTTAATAACCATTACCAACAAAACCAAAACTCTAAATGCTCACAGATCTGTCTGCCCTATTTCGATTGATTATTGCTTTTTTCCAATCTTTAATCACATTATCTTCTATACTCTCTTCATTTCTATCCATAAATTTCTCAAATTTTCATTTTAACATTTCAGAAATCTTAAAGCTTTAATTTTTCCAGTGCATTTAGCAACTAAAAGTAACTATTAAAGGTGCATTTTGACATTATGAGCATCTAAATAAGGTAAATATAATCATTCACTCAAATCTAGCTAATTTTGACATTATCGAAAAGTTGCAGAGAGAAGACTTCATGTGAAGTTTGCGTTCCATGTAGACTTCACGTGAAGTCTGCAAGTCAATAGAGAGATTAGTTTTGCATTCGACTATTTTCTGGATTCGAAGAGTAGACTTCAAGTGAAGTCTCCACATTCTTGTTTGGATATGAAAAAAATTTAAACGAAGACTTCACATGCAGTCTGCTGATATCTGAGTTAGTTTTGCAATTGCCTAAAAGTTTGACTTTTACGTAAACTTCTCGTGAAGTCTCCGAAAAATGCGCAAACTTCCCCCTAAAGTCTACATTTCTTAAAGGGCTCATTTTTGTAATTGACCAACATTACGGTTATTTGATCAAAAAATCTAGAAATTTATGTGAAAACGGAGACTTCACATGAAGTCTTCTTATATTTTTAAGACTTAATGTGAAGTCTACGTTAGTTAGTAACCAAGTAATTGACAGTTGAACACAAAAATGGAACTCCTTTAAATCTAATTATATTAAGAATATTTTGTTGATCTTTAGGATTATACTTTGTCTCCTTGTAGTGACAAGGTCAGGACTTTCAATGAACAAAGAAAAGAAAGAGATGAGATGATTGTGGCGTCTTTCGTCTATTAATCCACAAGAGTGTTAGTGTTCATATTGTTAAACCTTAAACCATTACATAGTTGGTTTATGGACTTTGTTATTTCATCTTTGTTGATTTTATTTTGATATTTTTTCAGTGAAATTTTACTTTTAATACTTCATAATTGTTTATTATTAGATTTTGTAATCAAAATTATAAACATATAATAAAAATTGATATTTTAATTTTAAATTATATATATGATTAAGGAGTAGATTTCACATGAAGTCTGCTCCTGAAACTAGTAAACTTCAAATAAAGTCTATTTTAATCCTTAAATCTTTACCCTAAAATGTAAACTGTAAATTCTAGATCCCAAATCCAAGTGCTTATACTTTCCAAATATATGCACAATATAACTCTACTATTCCATTTCTACATATCAAATACAGAATTTACAAATCATACATGATTATAATCTCTTATCACCCTAATCCCTAAAACCATTACATAATTGGTTTTTGAACTTTGTGGTTTGATCTTTGTTGATTTTATTTGACCAAGTTTTAGCAAAATTTTATTTTAATACTACATATTTGTTTATTATTATATTTTCAATGAAAACTATAAGCATATCACAATAATTACTATTTTAATTTAAAATTAAATATAAAATTAAGGAGCAGACTTCACCTGAAGTTTGCTCATGTAACTAGTAGGCTTCAATTGAAGTTTACTATACGCATTCTTCACGTGAAGTCTGCAATAACTGGCGAAGGGTATAAATGTAATTGAGTTTCTATTTTTTTGTTTGTTCATTAAAGAAAAAATTAAAAATTCACTACCCTTATGGGTTACTTTTGGAGATGAATTTAATTGAGGTTTATTTTTGTATTTAAATGAAATTTTGGTATATTCTTGTCAATTTCCAAATTTTCACCAATTTGTTTTTCAATTTTCTTACAATGGGTGTCTCATACATAACACTACGAGAAAATATGTTATTTGCGACAGAGTTTTACGATGCCAAAATTTCATCGCAAAATTACTTTGCCGTTGCAAAGCTGTTGCGATGAAAGATTTTTCTTCGCAATAACGTAGCAAAAATCGACGCGTAAAAGACGTCGTAAGTTTGCTAGGGAATTGCGTTTATCTTGCGACGCTCTTGTGACACCAAGCAATATGTCGCAAAGGCATCACAAAACTGCGACGTTCTTGCAAGACAGCCTATCTTGTGAATGCATTCTCACACCAATTCATAAGTACTAAGAGAGAGAAACTAGTGAGAGAATATTTCTTGTGCCAAAATTTTTTTTTAGAGATTAATATACAGATTATTTCTTGAAAAAATAAATGATGTCGGAACTTGAAGTGTTTGCATTACGACGATGGATGTATTGGAGACCGGAGAAGTGACGAAGGTGTTCTGAGATGGATTGCGAGCATTTATAAATCAGGCGGCAAATAACCCATATACTATGAATGACGGTAACATCTTTTGTCCATGTATAAAGTGTGAGAACAAGAAATATTTGAATATCGATATAGTGAAAAGACACGTATAATAGAGGATTTACTCCAAACTATTACGTCTAGTTTTCTCATTAGGAGGGGTATAGTTTGGGTGCTGGAAATAGTAATACGGGTGCTGGTGTTAATGAACAACCTAGTCATGATAATACTAATTATAATTATGGCGGTAGTATGTTTGAAAATTATGCTCATCTAGAAGGAAATATGTTTCATGATATGGTTACAAATGCATATTATGGTAATATTCCTCGTGTCGTTGAAAATACTATTGAAGAACCTAATGCGGAAGCAAAAAATTTTACTATCTAAACTGTCATTAACACCTATGTTGATGTCTATTAAAAGTGAAGGAAACATAAGTGAGAGAAGTATAAATCAATTTGCTGATGTGCTTAAAGAGTATTTGCTAGAAGATAATAATTCTGCTAAGAGTTATTATGAAATGTAGAAGGTAGTTGCGGGTCTAGGATTACCATCAGAAATGATTGATGTTTGCACTGACAATTGCATGATTATCTGGAAAGAGGATGATAAGTTGCAGGATTTTTTTTTTTTTGGGAAGCCGAGATACCGAGCAACAAAGGGAAGGACACGTGTCCCATACAAACGTATGTGATACTTGCCAATCACTGATAAATTAAAACAATTATATCAATCAGAGAGGACATCTTCTGCAATGAGATGTCATGCTGAACATAGAGTAAATGATGGGGAGGTTACACATCAGTCAGATGCAAAGGCTTTGAAACATTTTCAAACGGTACATTCTGACTTCGCTAAAGAGTCTAGGAATGTTTATCTAGGTTTTGAACTGATGGATTTAGCCCATTTGGTTTATCTGGTAGACAATATTTTTTATGGCTTGTCATATTGACGCCATATAATCTTCCACCAGATATATGCATGCGAAGCGAGTTTTTTTTATGACTATTCTAGTGCCAGGTCCTAGTCATCCTAAGCGTTCCCTCGATGTGTTCCTCCAACTTCTGATTCACGAGCTGAAACAATTATAGTATAGGGGTATTTTCACATTCGATTACTCGCAGCTGCAGAATTTCAATATGCACGCAATTTTATTGTGGACAATAAGTGACTTCCCAGCGTATGAAATGTTATCAGGATGGACGACACATGAAATGTTATCTTTCCCATATTGTATGGGTTGGTCTGATGCATTTCAACTAAAGCATGGTAAGAAATCATGTTAGTTCGATTGTCATCGTTGGTTTCTCTCCATGCATCATCCATACAGAAAGAACAAGAAATTGTTCAAGAAAAACAAGGTTGTGCGTGTTCCTCCCCTAATACACATGTCAGGCAGTGAAATGTTGGAGCAAATTGATCATTATGGTGCTTTGGAAATATGTGAATGTAGGGGTAATTTTTGTATTCGAGGAAACATGCCTGACGGATATGGTGATTCTCACAATTGACACAAGAAGAGTATGTTTTGGGAACTCCCATATTGGAAAGATCTCTTACTACAACACAATCTGGATCCGATGCACATTGTTAAAAACTTCTTTGACAACACTATAAACACGATTTTAAATGTGCAGGGGAAGACTAAAGATAATTTCAAAGCAAGGTTGGATTTAGCCGAAATCTGTGCAAGACCCGAATTGCATATCACAAGGGATGACAAACAACCAATTCCAATATTCCGGTTGTCAGGAGAAGCTAAACAGACATTTTTAGTTGAATTTCTTGGATGTAAAGTTCCCCGATGGTTACGTGTCCAAATTCTCAAGATGTATAGAGCAAGGTAAAAAATATCTGGTATGAAGAGTCACGATTGTCATGTATTCATGCAGCGACTACGTAAAATGTCAGTAACACTTAGGTTGATGTCTATTAAATGAGAAAGAAACATAAGTGAGAGAAGTATGAATCAATTTGCTCATGTGCTTAAAAAGTATTTGCGAGAAGATAATAATTATGCTAAGAGTTATTATGAAATGCAGAAGGTAGTTGCGGATCTAGGATTACCATCAGAAATGATTGATGTTTGCACTGAAAATTGCATGATTATCTGGAAAGAGGATGATAAGTTGCAGGAATGTCGTTTCTGTGGGAAGCCGAGATACCGAACAACAAAGGGAAGGAAAAGAGAAGACATGCAAGGTGGTTAGAATTTGTGGAGACATTTCCCTATGTGATAAAGTATAAGAAAGGAAAGAAGAATGTAGTCGCAGATGCTCTTTCTAGACGACACAACCTCATCGCCATCATGGACGCCAAAGTTCTAGGATTTCATCAAGAACAACTACAAGGAGGATCCAAATTTTGGAGATATCTATCAAGCTTGCAATAAAGGAGCCTTTGGGTCATATTACATCCATGAAGGATACTTGTTTCGAGAAAAGAGGTTGTGCATACCGCAAGGGTCAATGAGGGACTTAATACTTAGAGAAGCACATGTCAGAGGACTCATGGGGCACTTTGGTGTTGCCAAAACTTTAGCCATGATGGTTGAGCATTTCTTTTGGCCGCATCTTAGGAGAGATGTGGAATGCTTGTGCATCAAATGTGCAACATGTTTCAAGGCTAAAGCTAAGTCTCATTCTCACGGTCTTTATCTCCCTTTACCTATTCCTAATGCTCCTAGGAACTTTACTTCGAGCTATGGTCCGTAAGAATTTAACCAATTGGATTTCTTGCTTACCTATGGTTGGATTTGCTTATAACCGAGCTAATCATTCGTTCTCTAATTTTTCACCATTTGACATAGTATATGGTTTCAAGCCTTTGACGTTAATGGATTTTACACCGCTCTCTCCATGCCATTACCTTGATAAGGATGTAAGTGCCAAAGCCGAACTAGTCTGCAAATTACATCTCAAAGTCAAGGAGAATTTGGAAAAGAAGGCTGAAGCAATCAAGCAAAGAGAGGACAAAAGGCGCAAGTTTGTCAACCCGGGAGATTGTGTTTGGGTACCCATACGCCTGGAGCGCTTCCCGAACAGCGCAAGTCCAAGCTTGCGCCCCGGGGCGACGGTCCATTCCGAGTATTAAAAAGAATCAACGACAGTGCCTACCGATTGGAACTACCTGGTGAGTGCAATATCTCTTCAAGTTTCATTGTTGCTGACCACTCCCATTTCCATATCGACGATGACGATGCACCCGAGATGGAGCATCTTCAAGAGGGAGGGAATGATGTTGGCATCAAGCCGGTTGAACTAGGCAGGCCAATGACTCAAGCTAAGACACACAATCTTATAGAACAATTAGGAGAAGTTTTAGCTGACATCTTGAACAAAGAGGAGAACGCTCCCTCTTCGGAACGCTCCAAGATCGACATCGGGACTTCTTCGAGGAGCGTGAAAATGATCAAGAACGCAAGTCAAGACCGAACAACACAATAAGGGGAGAACCAAGACATTCAAGACCCTCTAGAAGCTGACCAAGAGGACCAAAAATCGACTAGACCCGAGCTGGAAGTAACCAACAAGACTTGGCCTTTTATTGCGCCCTACAAGGCATGTTTTGTGTTTATTATAAATGATCTTGCAGGAACGCCAAGCCCAACGACTCCAGCACCGTAGGATAGAGAGTCTTATGGCCCATATACTGTTTAGGGATTTTATTTTCGTTTAATAATGCACCAAAACTCTAAGTTATAAAATTTGCCATTTTTTTGTTTCGTATTTGTTAATGGGTTGCGACCTTTATTTTTCTTTTTTTTTGCTTTAAGTAATTCGGCCTTAGGGCTAGCTGATAGGACCCTTTATAAGGTCCCCTTGGAGCCGTGTAACAAACCAACTTTGATATCAATAAAGAATACACTTCTTCTCAAAGAGAAAACCCTAGTCATAGCAAGCTTAGTCGTTTGTCTAAGACTTAAAACACACTACAAGATCTCGAGAGGATTCCCTATGATCTAGAGTGTGCTTGAGTGTATCAAGAAGCCAACCATCCTTCTTGTGAATCGCTCCTCAAACCACTCCGTTTCGCGCCCCGACTTTTTCTTACCAAGAAAGTACACTTGGTTCCCTTGGTTAAGAAACCGCTCCAATCAACCTTAGAGAAGCATCTTAAGGCTCGTATCAACTCTTGGCGTACTTTGTGGAAGAAATTAGGAACCAAATTGTTGTATTCAACAACATGTCACCCGCAAACGGATCTACAAACAGAAGTTGTCAACCGAGCCGTGTCTGCCTTAATCAGAACAGCCGTCAGCACGAACATGAGGAGTTGGCTCGAGACTTTACCATATATAGAGTTTGATTATAATCGAGCTGTTCATTTTACAACTAACCGTTCACCTTTTGAAGTTGTGTATGGTTTTCAACCTTTGTCCTCATTAGATCTCAAGCCATTGGCCCCCTCAGAGACAGTAAATGAAGATGCATATACTAAGGCTGAGTACATCCAAAAACTTCAAGAGGACACTAAGACAACCATCAAGGAAAGCACCACAAGATACAAGACAAACGCCGACAAAGGTCGAAAGGAAGTTATCTTCCAACCAGGAGATTGAATTTGGATGCATCTTAGGACTGAAAGGTTTCCTAAGGAAAGAACGCAGAACAAGAAGTTGGCACCACGAGGCAATGGACCATTCCAAGTCCTAGAACATATCAACGACAACGCCTACCGCCTTGACCTACCCAACCACTTTAAGGTACACCCTGTTTTTAATGTTTTGGATCTCACACTCTTTGAAGTAGGAGAAACCGATCCGTGACAGATCGTTCGCAAGAGGGAGGGAATGATGAGGACATCGACCATACTACCCTGATCGCTGAAGCCATCCAACACATTCCAATCATTCACCCCAGACTAGAAACCCAAAGCAAGACAAAGGCCATTCGAGACAAGTTCATGAATTCCATCGGAACGTTACTCAACATGATCGAGCCCATTGCCAAGCTTAACCTATAGCAACTCAGCTTGCCAAACCGCGACGAGGTTTTTACCAAACGCACCGCAGGAAGCTCCACCCCGACTATGGATCACACATCTGGAAGCTTCTCTTCGACTGCGTTTGTGTTTTACTATTTTTGTGTTTGCAGGGACCAGCGTCAACACCTTGCCTTAGTTAAGTATTACGTCTGTGTTCGTTCAGTCCAAAGAGACAAGTATAGTTGCCGACCCATGTGTCAACATACTTGCCATTTTTGGACCTTTTAGAGTCTTTTAATGTGTTCTCATTTTGTTAAGAGTGCTGCGTCACTCATTTTATTTTATGCTTATGTCGACACTATGTTGTCATAGTGTCGACATCATGGTGTCACATTATAAGCTTGCCCTAGAAGGCCCATAAGCCATTGAACCTTTATATAAGGTTCATTTGTGGCATTTGTATTCTTTACCTTTTCTCAATAAAGAAATTTTTTTTCTCTTAAGTAGAAACCCTAGCCGCCACTCTTCTTTGAGGATTCAAGACGAACAACAAGTCAATGTTGAGAGGATTCCAACTTGACAGATCCGACGTTATCAAAGGAATCATCACCTCATTTGTGGCTCTCATTCAACCAACTCCATCAATTCAGTCTCCAAAGATTCAGACTCACCAAAGTTGAATCCCCAGATTCATATCCAAGAGACCTCACCGTTTAGGCTCTCATCACTATCAGTGCTTGAACCAGAATTGGGAGAAGATTTCTTTTACTGGGGTATCGACGGTCACAAAAGAACAACATTCAACATCTGCATCACTAAGTAGACTCTCAGACTACACATATAATTATGTAACTTGTTCCGAGCTATTTGGAACAAAAAAGGTACTCACGATCATTCTTTTATTCTTTGGGTAGCTAATCTTAACCGATTACCTGTGAAGAGTATAATGCTTGATTGGGGTTTGGAAGTTGACAACTCTTGTAAATTTTGCTCTTCACATTTAGAAACAAGGGAACACTTCTTTCTCCACTACAGTTACTCGGAACAAATATGGGGCAAGGCTATGTGTAGATTCGGTGCCCCTAATGCTTTGTTTGTTTCATGGAACTCTTTGATCTCTTGGATGATAGGTCGTTCACCCAATATCTCCTCCACCCTCAAAGGCATCGTTGCTCAGGTGGTAATCTACTCGGTGCCCCATACTCATATTCTCCATTCTCCTCGTGTGCGACTGCAAAAGCTTCCCACATAATGCATTCTCATCCAAATTCTTCGGCCCAGTTCTCACCATTAATATGGTCATTAAGAAACACTCACGACCCCATAAATAGGCTTCAAAGTGACTCAAATCCTTCATCATCTCAACAATGTGAGGTGATGCTGTGACAGGGGATGAGGTGGTAAGTAAAATACCTTCCAAAGTAACAATCATAGCAAGCCTCAAGGCACAAAACCTGTCCATTTCTTCTTTATGAGGCTTACATTTGTTTTCTTTCAACGAGTCCATAATTTCAACAGAATCCACATCACCCATGAGAGTGGTCTAGTAAGGTTCTTCGATTAGGGAAAGAGTCTGGATGTCTTTCACGTAATTAACATCAGGAAATGGATAGCAGGATAGACCAGTTGTCAAAGCAAATTCACGGAGAGAAAACCTAAGCAGATGTCCGCCGAAGACAAACCACAACTCATTGACTTTGTCTGTGACAAGCGTCTTTGATAAAGGCCATGGACGACCTCCCAGACAAAGAACATCAACGAACAGGAAGATCAAATAAAGAGCCAAGACAGGAAGATTTCACATAGCCCATCTCATTAGTTTCGTCAAAGATATTAACGTGATCCAGCAAATACTCAGGCTTCGAATGAGATTTTATACGGCCATCAGGTGGATAACTATCTATTGAGAAGAGAAGTTTAAGAAGCAAGGATGAATCAACTTCGGTGGCAGACTTTCCCATACTTCGGTAGCAGACTTTCACATACTTATGTTTATTATTAATTAAATATAATTCGGTAGCAGACTTTCCCATACGATTGTTCTCCTATGTTTATTATGAATTCTTTTATTTTTTAGTTTATTATGCATGCTATATGTATTGAATTAATTACTACAATTCTTTTAATAATATTTAACTAAATACTTAAAATTTAATTTTTATAAAAATTTAGAAAAATATTCAAAAATATTAATTAGCTATTTTAGAAATTTTAAGAAAATATTGTTTAGTTACTCAATTAGACAATTTTTTTCTTATTTTGTAATAGAAATACTCGGCCAGATTCCATTTTCAGCTGTTACCATTTGATTTCAAATTATTTCATTCTATTTGACATAAAAATAAAATAAAAATCCACGAGATTCGAAATTCAGCGCAATTCTTTAGATACCATTTACACCCTTAATAGTATAACAGGTTTAAGAGATTTGATTAAATTGGTCACATCAACAAACATCACCCGCTCCAGGAGAATCGCATTTCAAAGTGTTTGTTACGGTTTCGTGAATGCCAATTAATGTGGGCATCAAACTTCGTGTTAGATCCATCGTGAGAACATTCAGCAGTTTCTTCTGAAGATCCTTCTTTTTCTTGGACGACACTTTCATTACGACCTTGTAATATTCTACGATTCCTCTTGAAAGGAGTTAATCCTCGCATGATATCCTCAAGTTTAGCGTTCACTTTAGACATCTTGGCCATGACTTTTTTGATATCGGCCGATTGACTCACTTGAAGAGTCACAGTTACCATCGATCTTAACTCATCCTCTACCTCTTTCATTTTTGTCTTATACCTAAATATCAAAAACACACATGTTATTTACATATAAATTATAAGGTTTTGTTAGAATTAGTGTTAGGGGACCACGATTGATGAGAGCCTCGGTAGTGAAGTCTCGAATATGGATTCAACGGCCCGACCTTGGTGAGTCCAAACCGGTGAAAACTAGTTTTGGCAGAATTGCGTGAATGAGAAGCACAAAGAAGGGTGATGATTCCTTTGTTAATCTCGGATCCATCAAGTTGGAATTCTCACAAGATTGACTTGTCTCTCGTTCTCGAATCCTCAAAAGAAAGAGAAGGCGGCTAAGTATTCTAACAAGTAGAAGTTCATCTTTTGCATTATTCAAGTGTATCCAATAAAAAGGAAGGCCTGAGCTTATATAGGCTCGAGACTACAACGATCATATACTTAAAATAAAAAGGAAATAGCCTAGTAATAAGTGTCCAATGGAAAAGTGATGAGGGCCGTCGATCTTGGAGCCGTTGGAGAAGATTTGGTGATCGACAAAGATATGGAAAGTCTTCAATGGGGAGGATTCGCCTAATCGTGTGAGTTCTGGAGCATGGGAAGACTCTCCTGGATGCTTCTGATTGTCTTAGAGTGTCTCCTGGTCGCCACACATAAATATGCAAGCTCTTAAGGTAAGTGGATCCCAAACTTTCCTTAGAAAGAGTCGGATCAAAACATCTTATTGTAAGGTGGGCATCTGGAGGATCCGTCGGGCAATTGATGCAATCTTAGTCTTGTTGGATCTCTAAAAGGCCCAAGAATAACCTCCAAGCGGTTCGAATTGAAGGCTGCTCCTGAGCTAGGCTGTGTTGCTTGAAAGTTAGCGTTATCGCGAATAAGGCCTTAGTGCAGAAGGTTCAACTTATAAAATTCATAACTCTTGGCGCTAAGCTTTTTTAGGCCGATTCAATCTCGAGGAGTTAGCTGGTTGAGTCAAGAATCCATAGAGATCAACATTATGTCCGAATTCCTTTTTAAGCGTCTGGCGCGCCTTGATAATTGACTGTATGTCTTCATGATCCTCCGGGGAAGGTTGTTGACATGAGCACCTTGTGTGCTGCTCCGGGTCTTGAGTGCTGGACGATTTATTGAGTGTAGGCAGCTGAAACATGCCTAATAAGGCTGTCTCCCCTTTGGCTTTGACTTGTTTCCCAAGGAAGGTCGTCTCCCATTTATCCTTGGTGTATTTAGGCCAAAACTCGACAACCAAGTCTAAGCCTTGTCCTGCAGTCAATGTGCTATGGTTGAGAATTCTACCATCGGGGATCCTACCATTTTCTCCCTCTTCCAAAAGTTTTATCCTCAAAACCAAGTCACGTGCACAAAGAAAAAGCAAGGTTGTGATTTATGGGAGAACGTGGTGTTGTGTTAGGGGAATTCTCCTTGAGGGGTATATGGGATAGCATGCAATACACCTCCTCCTTTGACAGCTTAAGTGAAATTGGGTCTATAGCTCCTTGAAATGAACCAAAGTTCCTTTCGGTTTTGCGTCCTTGGTGTGTATGTATTCTTCTTTGGTAATCACTTGTTGATGGCTATCTGGTGGTTCCTCTTTGATTAGCAAAGTTTCTATGATTCTCTTTTTGACTCCTTTGTGGATCCTATACATGTCTCAACATCCTTTGACAAAAGCAAATGCATCATACTAGAATTAGGAGGTATAAAATCCGAATTGTCTAGATTATTAGTTGGCATATGTGAATTCGTTTTAAGCTCTAGTGTTAGGATTTTAGTCTCTTGCCTAACTAAACATTTTACAGCCAAGTAACCTTTCTTATGACACCTATAACAAACCACATCTTTCAAATTTGAAGGTTTGGAGGACTTACCTTTCTCTGGTATAACTTGCAGTTTGTGTGATGGTGTATCTTTTATAGGAATTCTTATGACAATCTGGGGCGCTTCATCATGATTCCATTGCTGCTCTTCTTGAGTCTTGACTTGGACATTTGTGGACACCTCTAATTCTTTTGCTGGTGCGGATCGCGGATTGCTTTCTAGTAGATGGTATTCAGAGATGACTAGGAAGCTCTCATGGTTCGTGATGTCCATTTCTTCTTGTGGCTTTCATAGTCTGCCATTCAGGTTACCGTGAGACTCAAGCCTGCTCTCGGCTATGAAAGTCTCTGTCTGTTGGTTTGTATATCCCTCGGCTATGCATACACGTTCTTGGTACCTAAAACAAGATAGCCGGTGGGACACAAAATATCAAATCTACTACTAGGTACCTCAAATGCTTCCAATGGGTTGGTCGCGGTCATTGTTGGCTGGGGCGGGAAGGATGACTTCTTCAGGATGTGCGGCTCGGTATGTCGGTTTGAGACCTCATGGTTTGGGCCTCGATCAATATGGTTGGCAGCTCCACTATGATGACCACAACTAGGTGGGTACATATCATGTTGTCCGATCAAGAAATGTTCTTCCAAATGGTCTCTAGCACTTTCTCGGATGTGGTATGGTTGGCTTAGTGGTTGTCTAAGCTCACATACTGGTGGCTTGTCCGGATGGGGCATGTGGAAAGTATGCTTGCCCGGGTCTCCTTTTGTATGACTGTTTGGTCGATGTTGGCAGGCTACATGTGGTCTAGTCGTCTATCAAGCTTGGCCAGCTGGGTTTGAATGCGTATGACCATTCCTGTGATGTTGACTACTACGTTTGGTGTCACCATAGAACCTTGGATAATATGCTTTGTTTTACTCATGGATGTTAAAATTGGTGGGTGCTTCACGATGGGTTGTAAAGTATTCTTTGAGTAACTTCTTGGAGGCAATTGGCGTGTGACATATTACTCATGAAGAAACCATTTGAGATTGCCCCAAGTGTACTTTGGTTCTCTATAATATGCACTCCACTTTTCTTCTTGTTTCCACAATGATTGTGCTTTTCCCTGTAAGGCGATTATAGCTAAAGACATATTTTCCTTCTGAAGGATCTTATGTCTCCAAAAGTAATTCTCCACAACGTCTTCCCACTGTAGATAATCTTCTTTTCATGTAAAGGATAAAAGATTGTGACCACAAATATTAAAGCTATTACTTACATCGATATGTGGTTTCGGACGTCCTGTGTGGTTGGTATAGCTTTGCCCTCTCGGTGCTAAAACTCCATGATTGTAGGGTTTCATATAATGAATAAGAGGATTTTTGTTGTGATAAACTTTCACATCACGTTCAGGTTCATCCTCATAACTGAATTTAGTTTCAGTTTCATTGCTCCATGATTTGATTGATGTGTGTAGTTGGTGTAGTTTTGGTGATGGTCCGGTGGCTCAGATTCAATCGTGACACCATATGAATCCTCTTCATATTCCAAATCATTGTCATCATGCGATAGGTCTTCACAATCCTCCTTGTTGCTGGCTGAAGATTGATCTTTTCTAAGACTCCAATCGGATTCATAGAATTAACTCTCCTCATTCTCCTTATAGTATGCCATTGAGATTGCACAAATCAAAGACAAACAAAACAAATAAGGTTTAAAAGTTTTGATATTTGAACACAAAAATGACAAGCAAGAACAATGTTTTTTTCCAAAAGAATGAAATAATCAAAAGAACAAAACAGAAGCATAGTTCACTTTTGGTTTTCTTTAAAAAATAAAATAGCAGACATCTTCTAAAAATCAACATAATAATATCTACGGGTTCTATGGCTTTTAAACTAACAAGAACAAAAGGAATCATATTTTTATGAGTTTTTATGGATTTTATAAAACTGAAACAAAAGAGATGAAAACAACATTTTATAGATTTTTTGGTTTATAAGAAAGCAAAGACAAAACAAAATTGAAATGTAAAAGATAAAGGTTAGATGAATACAACCTAGGTAGGAGCTTTTGGCTCTGATACCAGATGATGAGAGCCTCGATGGTGAGGTCTCAAATATGGATTCAACGGCTCGACTTTGGTGAGCCTAAACCGATGAAAACTAGTATTGGTGGGATTGCGTGAATGAGAATCACAAAGGAGGGTGATGATTCTTTTGATAATCTCAGATCTGTCAAGTTGAAATCCTCACAAGCTTGACTCGTCTCTCGTTCTCGAATCCTCAAAAGAAAGAGAAGGCGGCTAAGTATTCTAACAAGGAGAAGTTCGTCTTTTGCATTATTCAAGTGTATCCAATACAAAGGAAGGCTTGAGCTTATATAGGCTCGAGACTACAAAGGTCATATACTTAATAGGAATGAAATAGCCCAGTAATAAGTGTCCAACAGAAAAGTGATGAGGGCCGTCGATCTTGGAGCTGTTGGAGAAGATTTAGTGATCGGCCGGATATGGAAAGTCTTCAATCGGGAGGATTCGCTTAATCCTGTGAGTTCTGAAGCATGGGAAGACTATCCTGGATGCTTTTGATTGTCTTAGAGTGTTTCCTGGTCGCCACACATAAGTCTGCAAGCTCTTAAGGGAAGTGGATCCCTGACTTAATAAGTGAGCGTATATCTTCATGATCCTCCGGAGAAGGTTGTCGACGTGAGCACCTTGTGTGCTGCTCCGGGTCTTGAGTGCTGGACGATTCAACGAGTTTAGGCAGCTGAAACATGTCTAATAAGGCTGTATCCCCTTTGTCTTTGACATGTTTCCGAAGGAAGGTCGTCTCCCATTTATCCTTGGTGTATTTAGCCCAAAACTCGACAACAGAGTCTAAGTCTTGTCTTGCAGTCGGTGGTCTATGGTAGAGAATCCTACCATCGAGGATCATACCAACGATAATTATGTATAAAAACCACAAGCACAAATCACTAAATTATATGCCTTTTTAACGTCAATTCAGCACAAGACTATTATAAAATTTTAAACACGAGGTCAGAGATTTTCGTATTATAAAACTGTATTGACAAATTGCAATTTAGAGAGTTATTTAAGGCATAGCCAAGCAAATCGAGATAAACACTTCCTTGAGCTAGGCATGCAACAAGAATAAGAAATGATAATTTTGGCTTGTGAGCCGATGATGAACATGGTTTACGCGACAATGATAATCCTCCCTTTCTATCTCTAAATACGTATGTATCCTTCTGTTCTTCTCAAAAGTTTTTCATCCCTTTCTTCTTAATGGGTGTATACTCTATTTATAGAGAATCTAATGGGCTCTTTTACATGATAATGGGCTGATATAAAACTCCAGCTCCGATAATGCCATGGTTAAAATAACCTTAGAGATTTTGGGTTTTAGTTTGGGTTCAGATCGGAGATTCGGATTTTTGGGTCTATCCTATTTTGATTCATATTGGAACATATGCATATTTTGGATCGATTTGCTTCGGGTAGTTTTGGATTCTGGTCGATTCGGGCATAGACCTGAAACTAACCCAAAATAGGGCCCGAAATAAGTTCATTACTCGGAAACTACAAATTAAAAAACTCTTACATTGTTTCGGGTTCATTCATATACCCATGGTTATCAGATTTATTTGATCCAGATCTGTACTCAATATGATAGTACCTCGACCATAGACTATCGACCACGGGACAAGGCTTAGACTCGGTTATTGACTTTTTTGGCTAAATACGCCAAGGATAAAGGAGAGACGACCTTGCTTGAGAAGCATCTCAATGATAAAGGGGAGATGACCTTCTTAGAAATGTTTCAGGTACCTAAACTCAATGACTCGTCTAGCATTCAAGCACTGAAGTAGCACGCAAGGAGTTCACATCAACAACCTTCCCCAGAGGACATGAAGACATGCACTCACTTATCAAGGTTCTCCAGACGCTAGGAAAGGAATTAAGACATGAAGTTGATTGCTATGGATTCTTGACTTAATCAGCTAACTCATGGAGGTTGAATCAGCTCAAACAAAACTCGGAGTCGAAGATTATGGATTTTAGAAGTTGGACCTTATGCGCTAAGGCCCTATTCGCGACAACACCAACTTTTGAGCAACACAGCCGAGCGGCCTTCACTTCAGAGCACTTGAAAATTATTCTTGAGACTTTTTTGGATCCAACAAGACCAAGAATAAATCAATTCACCCACAGATCCTTCAGATGTCTATCCAACAAGAAGAAGGTCCGATCCGATTCTGTTTAAGAAAAGTCTGGTATCCACCTCCCTTAAGAGCTTACAAACTTATGAGTGGCAACCATAAGACTCTCTAAGCCACTCAAAATCATTTAGGGAAGTCTTCCAATGCTCCACCATGCACAAGATTATATGAATCCTCTCCTCTGAAGATTTTCCATATTCGCCCAACCACCATATCTTCTCCAACGGCTCCAAGATCGATGACCCTCTTTACTTGTCTGTTTGACACTTATTTCTTTGATATTTATTTCCATTTTAATTTTATGACCTTTGTACACTAGAGCCTCCAAAAACTCAAGCCTTCCTTTGTATTTTGGCAGACTTGATATTGAATAACCGACTGTTTCTTTTCAAGATTTGTTCTTGAGCCTTAGCCGACTTCATCTCTTTGAGGATTCGAGAGAGAGAGAGCCGAGATCAAGC
The DNA here is from genome assembly GCA_023374145.1 of Lepidium sativum. Taxonomy (NCBI): domain Eukaryota; kingdom Viridiplantae; phylum Streptophyta; class Magnoliopsida; order Brassicales; family Brassicaceae; genus Lepidium; species Lepidium sativum. The sequence goes on along the minus strand of JAKUCM010000801.1, from coordinate 22,198 downwards.
TTATTCAAAATTCCTAAGAAAGATTGGACCGGATTGTATCAAGGATAGAGCCATTATCCTTGTGGTGTTCTTCGTCTTCCCCCAAAAACGAGTTCTAACAGGAATCGATCCACCGAGTTCTTCCCGCAAGTCCATATTTGAGACCTCCCCATCGAGGATATCATCATTGGTATCAGAGCCAAAAGACCATTGGTAACACTCAGTATCGTTCCCTTTTCATTTTCCTTTGATTTTTATTTCATTTGTTTCACATTATTTGTTTCGATAATTGCTTCTGCATTTAAAGTTTGATTTCCATTTAAATTTTGTTTGCTTACATTTGATTTTCTGTAGTTCTAGGAGTTCTCAAGCTCTAGATTTATAGGTATTGAGTGCTCGCTTAGGTTGTACATTTCATTTTATAAAAAAAAACCCCATAAAAAACAAATATTGTTTCATTGTTCTTTGGATTTTCGTCGATTCAGTTATATGCTTCTTTTTTTCCGCCTAACTTCTTGTTTCCTTATTTGGTTGTGTTTAGAGTTTTGGTTTAGTAAATACCAAGTTCAATTTGATAGTCTTTTGTGGTTCACTTAAACCGAACCGAGGATTCCTTATTTGGAACCAATTGTTTCTACCTGAAGATTTCCAACACGTAGTCTTTTCTGTTTGATTTTTTTCATCCGTAGGTTCAATGGTCACACAAAACCTAGTAGCCAACATCACAAGAATGGTCATATGTATTCAAACCAAGCTAACGAAGCTCGATTTGCGACTTAACCACATCGAACGTGGAACGCCAGACGTATGTACCAACGTACATATAGCATGATATCATCAACTAGACGGCCGTACGGAAGGAGATCCGGACAAGGATATGTTCCATGAGCATCACCCGGATGAACGAATAGATGAAGAGACATACATTTATACTACCTGCAAGCCCCATCTGATTGACTACATGGACAAGTCGCCCGTCCATGAATTTAGGCAACTACCAAGACACACCATGCGGACTGAACCTGACAAGCCTCGGCCACACCACATCCGAGCGAGAGCTAGAAACCATCTGGACGAAGAATTCTCGACCGGATGACTGGATCCGCACCAACTCAATAGTGTTTATCATAGTGGAAATACCAACCACATTGATCGAGGCCAAAACCATGAGGTCTCAACTCGACAAACGGAACAACACGTCTTGAAGAAGTCATCCTTCCGGCCCCAGCCAACAATGACCGCGCCCGACACATTGGAAGCACTTGAAGTACCTAGTAGTTTTCATATGTCTTGTTCCAGCGGTCTATCTTCTTTCAGGTACCAAGAATATAAAGGCATAACCCGGGTCTTATATATCTGTAAAATGTCTTTCAAAATCTTTATAAGTTTAGTGTTATTGGATTCGTGATTTTCGAAAGTCTGTAAAATTTTTGTGTTGTTCAAATTTAATAAAAGAATCTCATATATTCATTGAACTAAAATATTGTGTTATTGGTTTGCTAATTCTATATCCATTTATTTACAAAATACAATTTTCAAAAACATTGTATTTTGACTAGAGCTTCTCATAACTATTCACTATAAATAAAATTATATATATTTTTTTTGAAATATAAAAATAGAAATTAATTGATATGGAATTAAAAATAATAATAACAAAACTAATAAAAATCATTTTTATTGGTACAATTTGACATACCTTCAAACTTGAGAAAATATTGATACAATTTGTGGTTTTTGTTAAATACAATTTACAATATATATATATATATAATTAAATACACTATAAAATAATGTGAATATATTTTTTGTCCAAAAATCTATAAGAGTATGCACAAATCTATAAGAGTATATATATACACACTAACCCTAGCTTCTTGATTATGTCTCTGCGCATAAGTCTTAACACGACGAGCAACAGTTTCAAGGAGACGCTTGAGGTCTTCGAAGATTTTCCTTTGTAAATCTTCCATTTCATTGCTAAGCATATCGATTTGAGTCACCAACGGAGTGATGCTAATGACTGTAGTCTTGAGACGTTCCAAGACGTATCTTGTTGTTTGAGATCTATCCTTAGCACTTTTGATCTATCCTTAGAAGGATTTGGAGAACAATTCCAAGAGCAGCCCCTCCCAAAAGCTCCTCGATGACTGACATTTTCTCGTCGACAAGACTAATTGTAATTCGGAGTTGGGACAACTGAATAGTTTTTTCATTGGAGATAAATACTAAATAAGACCGCAAAATGTTATCTTCCTAGACGTTGCGGCCTTGCGGGTCTACCCAACCCGACCCAACCTTTATGGATTTGAAATTTTATTGAATTCCTTTTGGTTTTAATGTTTTTTGAAGTATTCATATATAAATTAAAAAGGGCTTGGAGGTGTGATTTCGAAACTTATATAAGATTTATAAATCTATATGTTTAGTTGTTTGATTTTAAATCATACAAAATGGATTTGCAAATCCAACTAAAAAAATTGTTGAGTAAAAGATTTGACTCTTTGTATTTTCAAAGGAAATCTACTATGAAATCCACTCTAATCCATTAAAAATAAATACATACTTAAATACATAATATTAAATAAGATGTGATTTTAATTTAGATTTATAAATGATGGAAGCAATGCCAAGTTGTGGTTCAATGCTTACAAAAAAAATGATGGAATCAATAATATATGATTCTGCAAGCATTTTTAAATCCATTAATATACCAAAAATAAGAAATTCTAAAATATGTTATATAATAATATATTTATGGAGAGTTTTCAAGTAACGAATTAAATGAAAACTTTATCATACTATATATATTTATGTGCATACTTATTATATATATACATACGTATAATTTTTATATATGTTTACCATGTAAGCTCCAAGACGTTTCTTAACAAAACAAGTTGTTTTTCGAAGACCTACAACTAGAGACATTGACTTGGCATTGGTAAACTCTCTTTCTTCTAGTAGAAAATAAGATATTTGCATCTATATGCATGAAAGTTGTTGTAAATATTAAATTAAGAGGACGTGAAGAGAACAAAACTCAGCGATTGAATTGACTTTGTTGGTAGGATTAGTTTACTTGTTGCATTTAAATATGAAGTATTAAAATAACTTCTCAACCAAAAAAAGTATACAACAATGTTCTTTTGCATGTACAAATCAGACGTTATACTGAAGATGCGTAATTTAGGCTTTATCATCCACACAATTATTAAGATAGATATGTAGATCTTCTATATATAACGATAATTCCTCCATTATTTGGATTTTAAGTTAAATTACTTATATATATATATATTTATCTTTTTTGTTAATGAATAAATCACATTTTTCCAAACTCTACATGGTATTAAAGTTCGACTATAAGTCTCTTGTGCTGTCACCAAAAAGTTTAAAATTGTTTTGTCTCACGAAACCAGAGCCTTCTCTTCTACCTTCGATATCTTCTCTTCTTCGTTATCATGTCTGACGTAACACAGATAGTTGATCAACAATCTGCTTCCACTTCTATCTTAGCCTCGCCATATACTCTCTATCCCTTAGATAATTCTGGCTCTTTAATTACTCCAGTTCTTTTTAGAGAAGACAATTACTCTGAATGGACAACTGAAATCTCCAATTCTCTTCAAGCCAAACAGAAAATTGGTATTATCAATGGCTCTATTCCGAACCCAACGAGAGAACCAGAAAATTGGTTTCATCAATGGTTTCTCGATGAACAGCTCCTAGTTCTATGATCGTGAGATGGATTAAAACATCAATCGACCCAACCTTGCGGTCTACGGTTTCTCACATACCTGATGCTTTCAAACTATGGAAGCAACTCAGATGCGTTTCTCGGTTAAATATAGTGTTCTTCGTCATTTCCTTGAAGATACAATTACTAAGTGCAAGCAAGATGGTCAACCAATCTTTCAATATTATGGTCGTTTATCAAAACATTGGGAAGAGCTCCAAAATCTCAAATCACCTATGTCATGTACCTGTACAGCAGCCGTTGAAGTTGAACGAGAAAGAGAGGAAGCACGGGTCCGTACATTTATTTTTGCACTCGATGATTCTTGATTATACTCCACATGGTCACAAATCATCAATGAGGAGCCCTTACCTAACTTGAATTTGGTTTATGCACGAGTTATATGAGATGAACAACACTTACTTACCTTGCGATCAAAGAATATACTACTAATGTTATTGGTTTCTTTGCACTCACCAATCAGTCTCCTCCGGTTGTCCTAACTGCTGCAGCCATGAACACTAAATCATGTGATCCTAATCGATTTTGCACTCATTGCAATCGGAAGGGACATGATGCTTTTGAGTGTTTTCTTCTACATGGCTTCCTGGATTGGTACCTAGAACAACATGTACATGGTGGTACTAGTGACGTGGAGGTCATACTTCTACTCCTAGCAACATGACGTCTCGTTTGATACCAGCATCCACTACTATGACTATGTCTAAGCAGCTCGCTACTCTAATTAACTTGCTCCAAAACCAACAGACTAATGTTTATTTTGATCGAGTGTCTGGTAATCTTAAAGTTACTAATGTTACACTTGATACTGGAGCATCTCACCACATGACAGACAATAAGGCTCTTTTGCAAAATCTAACTCTTATTGTTCTGTCACATGTAACTTTTCCGAATGGTCAGGTCCTTTTGAGTAAATTCATTGTGATTTATGGGTCCTTGTCGTACTCTTTCGTCACCTGGTGCTGCTTATTTTCTAAGAATTGTAGATGATTTTGTCCTCAGCAATACGGACGTTCTTAATGCTTGAAAATTCTGAAGTTGCTCAAATTCTTAAGAACTTTTGTTCTGTGAGTTTCCGTCAATTTGGTAAACATGTAAAAGTAGTTCGCTCAGATAATGGAACAAACGTTCTTGTCTTGTCCCGGTATTTTTGTGATGATGGTATTCTACATCAGACTTCATGTGTAGATTACACCACAACAGAACGGGAGAGTAGAGCGCAAACATTGGCATATTCTAAACATTTCTCGCTCTTGTTGGAATATGATCAAGTCTTCATCGTATATCATTAAACAACTTTAGGGTTTCGTATAAACTATAAGATTTATGTAATCAAATAGGTGTGTATGAATAGGTACAATCGAATGGTTGTGTTTGTTTGTAAGTTTGTGTCTTTAGGTTTAAGGATGTCTCTTACAAGACATAACCTTTAGTGAATAGGTATGTTGTAAAATATATATACCCTTGTTTGGAAATTAATAAAAGACACTGATTGGTTGATTAAAAAAAACCAGAAACGTGAAACACAAAAACAGAGTATCGACGAAGAAGAAGATACAGAGAGATCCGATTTTGTGAGAGAGAAACAAACTAACGTTTGTTGTTGTCCGATCCTAAACAATAGAGAGATCGATTTCCAACATGGTATCAGAGCACATGGAGACAACGATGCATCAAATCATTCCTATCTTCAATGGAGATTCCTACAGTTTTTGGAAAATCAAATTGACAACAATTCTGAAAACCAGAAAACTTTGGGATGTGATTGAGAATGGAATCACAGAGACTTCACCCACTCAAGCCACGCCTCAAGCAACAAGAGAAAGAGAATACCGATTGCTTCAGGATATGATGGCGCTTCAGATTTTGCAAAGTGCAGTATCAGAATCAATTTTTCCTAGAATCGCTTCTGCATCATCTTCTAGAGAAGCTTGGAATGCTCTTGAGATGGAGTTTCAAGGAAGCCAACAAGTTAGAATGATTAATCTTCAAACCCTGAGAAGAGAATATGATAATCTGAAGATGGAAGAAGGAGAGACAATCAATGAGTTTTCAACAAAACTTATCAACCTGAGCAATCAACTTCGAGTACATGGAGAAGAAAAGACTGATTACCAAGTGGTTCAAAAGATACTTATCTCCATACCACAGAGATTCGATAGTATCGTTGGGGTACTCGAACAAATAAAAGATCTATCAGTTCTTTCAGTAACAAAATTGATAGGAACCCTAAAAGCGCATGAGAGGCGTCTAAACCTCCAAGAAGATCGCATCAATGAGGGTGCTTTCTATGGAGAAAAGCTTGGTTCAAGAGGAGATAACAAGCGAAAGAAAAACCGCCATGAGAAGACAAACAAGTGGTGTGGTGTGTGCAAGATGAACAATCACAATGAGGTCGATTGTTTCAGGAAAAAGAAAGAGAATGGTTCACAAATAAGTGAAACCTACGAAAGGAAATGCTATGTCTGTAACAAACCAGGACATATAGCAAAAGAATGTCGACTTAGAAAGAATGAAAGAGCACACCTAAATCTAGAAGAATCCCATGGTGAAAGTGAAGATGAGTGTCACATGCTTTTTAGTGCCGTTGAAGATAAAGAGACTTCAAATTTAGGCGATGAATCTTGGCTAGTGGACAGCGGCTGTACCAATCACATGTCAAGAGATTCAAGACACTTCATCAATCAGGATCGAAGTAAGAAGATAACCATTCAAATTGGGAATGGTGGTAAAGTCATATTTGAAGGAAAAGGAGACATACAAGTGTCAACAAACAAAAGAGGAGATCACATCATCAAAAACGTCCTATATGTATCAGAATTGGCAAGGAATTTACTAAGTGTTTCTCAAATGATATCCAATGGATATCGACTGATTTTTGAGAATGAAAACTGCATCATCCAAGACCCAAAAAGGAGGAAGATCATGGACATTAAGATGAAGGATAAAAGCTTTCCAATTGAGTTGAAAAGATCAAGTGAAGAAATGTATGTAGCATGCGAAGATATACAAGAGAAAACGAGTTTATGGCATAAGCGATTGGGTCATGTAAACTATGACAAGATGGAGCAAATGCAGAAGATGAAGACAGTAGAAGATCTTCCAGAGTTTGCAATAGCAAGAGATATATGTGAATCATGTGAGATGGGAAAGCAATCAAGGAAAAGCTTTCCTAAGGAATCGCAAAGCAAAACAAGTCAAACACTAGAACTTGTTCATTAGGATGTGTGTGGTCCAATGCAAAATGAATCACTGAACTCTAGTAAGTATTTCCTTACATTCATTGATGATTACTCTAAGATGGCATGGGTCTACTTCATGAGAAATAAAAGTGAAGTGCTGTCAAAGTTCAAGATCTTCACACCATTTGTGGAGAATCAATCGGAGAAGAAGATAAAAAGACTAAGAACCGAAGGAGGAGAAGAATCAGTTGGTCCTAGAGGATTTCGATCAATCAACGATTTAATGGGAATACCAACTGATGTTGAAGAGGAGGCGCTTATCCATGAGGTATGCATGATGATTGCTGAAGAACCACACGCCTTAGAAGAAGCATTACAAGATAAAGAATGGTTAAAAGCCATGGAGGAGGAACTACGTATGATTGAGAAAAACAAAACATGGAGTATTGTTGAAAGACCGAATGACAAAAATGTGATTAGTGTCAAATGGATATTTCGTTAGAAGACTAATGCAAGTGGAGACGCCATTAAACACAAAGCAAGATTGGTGGCCAGAGGATTCACACAAGAATATGGAGTGGACTATCTTGAAACATTTGCACCAGTTTCAATTCGATAAGAACTATTATGGCTATTGCTGTTCAAAACAGATGGAAACTTTACCAAATGGATGTAAAGTCTGCATTTCTAAATGGCAAGTTAGAGGAGGAGGTCTACATAGAACAACCTCCCGGATTTATAGAAGAAGGAAGCAAAGATAAAGTCCTTAAACTCCACAAAACACTCTACGGCTTAAAACAGGCGCCTAGAGCATGATATGGTCGGATTGATGGATACTTCATCGAACATGGATTCAAAAGAAGCATCAACGACGCAGCACTCTATGTAAAGATAGGTACAAATGAAATCTTGGTGGTTAGTTTGTATGTCGATGACATTATAATCACAGGAAGCAACTTGGAAGAAATCGAAGATTTCAAAGGAAAAATAAAGAATGAGTTTGAGATGAGAGATTTAGGAGAACTAAGTTTCTTCCTTGGCATGGAAGTAATTCAAACCGAAACTGGCTTATTCTTATCACAAGAAAATTATGCCAAGAAGCTTCTGAAGAAATTTGGAATGCAAGACTGCAAGATGTTATCAACACCTTTAACACCGAATGGCAAAAGAAAAGAAGTTTTAAAGGAGAAACTTGAAGATGTTACAAAATATAGAAGCATGATCAGAGGTTTGCTATATCTTTGTGCTTCACGACCAGACATTATGTATGCAACTTCATATTTGGCTCAATCAACTGCTAAGGTAGAGTACATGGCAATTTGCTCTGCAGCAAATCAAGCATTATGGCTGCAACGCTTAGTGAATGAACTCGGATTCAAGACTGAAAAATGTACTCGTATTCTATGTGATAATCAATCTGCGATTGATATAGGAAAGAATCAGTTCAACATCGTCGAACAAAGCATATCGACATCAAATATCACTTTGTAAGAGAAGCTGAGCAAGAAGGAAAGATCAAACTTGAGCATTGTCCAGGAGTGTTTCAAGTCGCAGATATTCTAACCAAACCCTGAATCACATCACGATTTGAAGCTTTAAGAGAAGAACTAGGAGTCATGATGAAGCCATAATCAAGGAGGAGTGTTGGGATATGATTAAGTCTTCATCGTATATCATTAAACAAGTTTAGGGTTTCGTATAAACTATAAGATTTATGTAATCAAATAGGTGTGTATGAATAGGTACAATCGAATGGTTGTGTTTATTTTTAAGTTTGTGTCTTTAGGTTTAAGGATGTCTCTTACAAGACATAACCTTTAGTGAATAGGTATGTTGTAAAATATATATACCCTTGTTTGGAAATTAATAAAAGACACTGATTGGTTGATTAAAAAAAACCAGAAACGTGAAACACAAAAACAAAGTATCGACGAAGAAGAAGATACATAGAGATCCGATTTTGTGAGAGATAAACAAACTAACGTTTGTTGTTGTCCGATCCTAAACAATAGAGAGATCGATTTCCAACAGCTCTTCTCTCTTGCAAGCTAATCTACCGGTTCGATTTTGAGGATAACTGCACCAGCTCTAGTTGTTTCACAATCCTCTAACATTGCTTCTGCTGAAATAACTAACACTCTTGATCCATCATTATCTGTCTCTCCACAAATGCCAATCTCACCTCAGTTTACATCGGCAGCTATACAAACAGCTCATAATGTCACTAATGAACCTATTGTAGAGTCATCACATGTACCACCTAATTCTTCTGGTCAACCGAAGTTATTGGGCAGAGGTCACAGAGATCATAGACCATCGGTTCTTTTGAAGAATTATGTCACTAGTTCTGTCATCACTACATGAAAACCTTCTCTCGCTCTCTTGGGACTAAATCACGGACTCCTCTACGGTCATAGGTAACATTGTTTACCCTATAAGCAATTATGTATCTAACCAGACTTATTCTCCAAGCTATAAGGCTTTCTTGGCAGCACTCACAACATCATAAGAACCAAGAATTTTAAAACAAGCTTGATTAGATGACGTGGCATTCGATTCTATGGATGATGAACATTCATCTTCACTTCTCAACAACACTTGGGTTGCAACTGTTGTACCCACAAGCAAGAAAGCTATCGGATGTAAATGGGTATAAAGCTATCTGATGGTACTATCTCACACCACAAATTGCGACTTGTAGCACTTGGAATCGTCAACAAGAAGGTGTTGATTACACAAATATTTTTGCTCCAGTTGCAAAACCTTCCACAGTTTGAATCTTACACTGGGAGGTGTACCAAATAGATGTACAAAATGCTTTCTTACACGGTAATCTCAATGAAGAAGTTTCTATGAAGCATCCTCCCGGTTATGAAAGCGCTGACTCTACAAAAGTGTGTTTAGTTAAGAAATCACTATACTGCTCTAACGAAATACGGGTTCTTTAAGGGTACGACGGATTCTTGACACTTCTCCTACATCCGCGACAATATTTGTCTACACATTCTAATCTATGTATATGACTTCGCTATTGCTTGTAACGAATTATCTATATTACAACGTTTCAAAAACTGCCTTAGTGAATGTTTCAAGATGAAAAATTTGGGTAAGTTGAAATATTTCTTGGGCATAGAAGTGGCACAAAATACTGATGGATTTTCCTAATCACAACGCAAATATGCTCTCAACATTATAACATAATCTGGTCTCCTTACTGTCAAGCCCTTAAAAATCCCATTTGAACCTAATCACAAGCTTTCTACTGCTTCTGGTCCCTCGATCTCTGATCCTCGAGCTTATCGTTGACTTGTTGGAAATATCATGTATTTGACTTTCAATAAACCAGACATCTCTTACACGGTACACATTATTTCTCAGTTCATGCAAAAGTTGTAAGAGGAACATTGGAATGCCGCTTTACGTACTATCAAGTACTTAAAAGGCTACCCCGGAAAAGGCATCTTACTTTGGTCGGATTCGGATATTCATATTAATACTTATTGTGATGCCTACTGGGGTGCTTGTCCGCTAAATCGACGCTCTCTCAACGCCTACATCATCTTACTTGGCAATTCTGCAGTTTCTTGGAAGACTAAGAAGCATAAAATGGTTTCATGTCTTCAGATGAGTCTGAATATAGGTCTATGCCCTACGTTTTAATAGCAATGAAGTGGTTGAAGAAGTTGTTGACTACGTTTGGGATTATTCATAACAAACCATTATTTTTTTTTGCGATAGTAAGTCTGCTATACACATATTGAGAGAGATTGTCACTTCGTTTGAGATGTTGTTACTTTTAAGCTGATTATCACCGAGCACATTTCTACTCAGAAACAACCTACTGATCCTCTCACTCAAGTTTTTTATACACCAAAGTTTACTTACTTACTATCCAATTTGAGGATTCAAAATATCTTACCGCTAACTTAAAAGGGCTATTGAGATAGATATGTAAATCTTCTATATATTAGGAATATTCCTTCTCTTGGGTTTTAGAAGGAATATTCCTTCTAATGAATAAAACACAGTTTCCCAAACTCTACAACAATATTAGTAACATAAACGGAGAATACATATAGATTAAAAATCTTTGAAACCCAAAAGAAAACTAAAACAAAAAATCTTTGAAACCTAAAGAAATAATCAAGTTTAGATTTATTGGGACAAAACACCTTGAAGACGTAAATATTATTACAAAATTATATATGCAAAAAACTATCAAAATCAAACTATATTTCTAGCTACTTTTCTTGAAAGTTTCCTGGAAATGTTCAAGTTATTTCTTATTTCAGAATGGAAAGAGTTGGGAAACATAAAGGAAACGTTTCTAAACCGTCCCCACAGCTTCTCTGTCTCCGAAATGATTCGGAAATAGAAGAGGAGGTCATCCCAATTACGTCCCTGTGAGCTTCTTCGATAAATGGTTTTTGAAGCATGTTCAGGGTAAATTGATGAATTGTAGAACATAATGGGTAGTCAGTTTCAAGAGCATGAGCAGACGATGCAGAGCCTTGGCAGAATAATACAGTTTGTAATCGTTGCCTCGATGATTTCATGGCTGATAACCTTGACCTAGACGATGACATGAATGACTTTGATTATGAATCTGAAATTGATGTTAACAGTAGCGGAGAAATATTTAATGCTCTGTGAGATTCGAGGACAAAAGTTTGTTCTATCCATACTGTTCAGACACAATTGGAGAAAATAGCCTAATCGTTGATTTTTGGGTAAATATATACCTCTAGAAACCACATGTTTTGAAAATTAACAATTAGATGGCCTATTAACTTACAATAAAAAGTCAACATGACTTTTGTAAAAAATGACAAGTCAAAAATAATTCAAAACTTTTTTGGTTAGTGAAGAAGTTTGTGTTTCTTTGGCGATTCCTAAAAAGTTAGGGATTTTTCTGGTCGATTTCTCTTTTAAAAATTAAACAACAGTAAACGACTTATTAACATAAATATAATTCTTTGTTAAACCCCCCGCCGGTATGTTTATAATGGAAATTCAACATAACTTTTGTAAAAATAATGGAAAGTGAGAGATAATTGAAGGGTTTTTTGGTGAGTAAAGAAGCTTGTGTAGTTTTTGGTGATTTTTAAAAAGTTAAGGCTTTTTTGGCCTATTTCCCTATATTACATACTTAATAAACTTATATATATATATAATATATCTTTTTTTAACGGCAAAGGACACAATTTACATAAAGTATAGAGCCTTAGTCTTTAGGAATCATCATCACCTCCAAACTATGAGAAAGGGGAATATAGTAGAAGCTCATTAAATTAATACTCGATTTATTAATAACTTCTATAATATAATATAATTTTACACTCCTAAATTGAGTTTTTGGTTCAATTACTATATCGATAAAAATTAATCATCTCTCTAAATTAATAATAAGTTATAGTGTGAGATCCATATCTAAAATTTGGTAATCAACTTCGTGGTCCATGAGGCCCAATAAGAAAAGAAAATTAAATTTGAGCAAGAGAGAAAAACTTGTCGGAAAGGATAAGGTAACCCAAAAACCTAGTCATATCTCTTCTATTTCGTTTATTTTCAACGCCGCTAAAGCTTCTTCCACTCTTCACCTTCTCATACTCAAAATCCTAAGTCACGATCTCTATTGTTGGAATTCGCAAAGCCAATTACGGAAGCCTTAACTGGTAAGGAAAACTAGCTTCTGTGTTTTTGTTATAAATTTGTGTTCAACTTGGTTTGTTTAGGATCAAATTCTGAATAGATCAAAGCAAAGAAGGCTAGATCGAATCTTGTTTTGGATAGAGGACACATCCAAGAAGACTAGATGGAAGTTTGTTTTTTATCAGAAACTGTGTAACCTAAATCGCAAGTATCATCTGTTTTGATGACTGAAGATCCCTAAATTTGTATGTTGCTTGTGCATGAAAGAATCTGTTGGGTTTTGTGTTTAAGCCTACTTTTCTATACATTTTTCGATCAGTTCACCGGCCAATCTAGGTGGGGATGTGATTTGCAAGGCACTCAACTTTATCTTAATTTGTATAAGTGTTCATCCTTGATTTATGATAATTGGTGATTGAGTAAAAATAGTATTAGTTGATATGATTGATTAAATATATATTTAAGTGTGCTATAATGGAACATCTCAAAGAAATGTATCATGATTAATATAATCAACAACAACAAAATTGATTAAAAGATTAACTAAGGGATTGATTTAAAATTGATTAAAAGATTGATTTAATGACAGATTAAATGATTAATTAGAGAAATAAATGATTTGATTAAAATACTAAAAGATTAATTGGTACAACTTGTTAAAAAACACAAGTTGTATTTGGATGTATGTTGTTTTGTGAATAGGATAAACATTGTATGAAATGACTTTGGGCACGACCAAGAAATAACATGTTATCTCTCAAGATCAGAAATGGGGTGCTACTTATAGTTTTAGTGTAGTCCTAAATTTATTAATTTATAGAGATTTTACTGTATAACAAATTATTTGAATGTCAAATTTACATATTTTATTTAAATTTATACCACATTTGAGAAATTTGACACAATATGTCACATCAGAGTATATGTGTGCTTTTGCAAGTCTCTTATAAGAGTCTCACTAAAAGAAGATTAATAATGTTTATTATTTTATTACACTAATTTCGTTACGATAAACTTGTAATGCAGATGCTCTCAGGAAATATCGTCTCTGCTCCGCTGAGTAGGATTAGGTTTTCAGCTTAATTTAGGGATTTTAACAATCGCTAAAGACATGACTTCTTGAATTGACGAATTTAATCAAATCAACACAAGGCTTCCTGACTTGATGAACTAAATCGAATCAAGTCAAGGTAAACAGAAACCTCTCAATTTTAACTAATGTAAAACTGTCGTATGAAAAGAAACAAAATCGACTTATATAAGTCTCTGTAGGTCGATCACAAACAACTAACCCCCTCGAAAATAGGAAAACGAAAAATGAATGGAATTATGCTCATTAGAAAATAAGAAATAAAATATTAAACAAATGAAGATGTGTAACGACTTTGAAGAAGTGTTTAGCTGGTTACGTGTGTTTCAAGAAACTAGGATGCTACATCGGGTCCCCCGGGGTGAGAAAGATTCATCCCTGAATCATGAACCGATTTTCACTAATACTCTCCAAAACTTCAAGAGGACCGATTTTATTTGCTTTGAGTTTGTTACAAGCACGTGCTGGCATAAGATCTTGAGTTAAGACTGCCCATACGAAATCACCAACTTCAAACGCAAGATGCATGCAATGAGAATCCACTGCGGCTTTATACTTTGAGGAAGAGTTCTTTAGATTGGTGATTAATTGACCATGAATGTTGTGTATGTCTTCGATAGAATCCACTGCTCCACCATGTGAACAAGAATGATCCGGGAGAGTAAAACGATCAAAGGGACCACGGGGAAGAATGCCATAAATAATTTGAAATGGACTAAATCCGGAACTTTGATTTAATGCATGATTCTGCGCAAACTAAGCCTATGGAAGCTTAGTATCCCCAAGTTTTAAAGGAATCACCAACCACGCAACGAAGCAAATTTCTCAAAGAACAATTAGTAACTTCAGTTTATCCGTCGGTTTGCAGATGATAACCCGAGCTCCTGTCGAGGCTCGTGCCTAATTGTTTCTATACAGAGCCAAAAATGACTCAAAAACAAGAATTACGATCGGTGACAATAGATGTTGGTAGACCATGTAAACAATAGACACACAACACAACGCTCAACGAACCTCCCCACATCACGTCTTAAGGTTGGCCAAAAATAAGAACGAGAAACAAGATGCAATTTACGATCCCAACCAACATGTCCCTCATTATGAAGCTCCAAAATAAGCTTGTAACGGAAACTACAATCAGGCATGCAAAGCCGATCATTACGGAAAAGAAAACCATTTTCAAGAGTTAAGTCATGACAAATACCAGTTTTTGGCTCATCAAAAATGTGACCAAAGAATGTATCAGAAGGATACAAGTCAACAAAAGTGCTAAACCCCAAAACAGAAACATGGAGAACCGAAAGCAAAGCACAACGATGACTCAATGCATCAACCACACCATTGGACACACCTGATGTGTGTTTAATAACAAAAGTAAATTGTTGAAGATAGGAAATCCACACGGCATGCCTAACAGATACCTTATCCTGGCTATTGAGATGTTTTAGGGTAGCATGATATGTAAATAGCACAAACTCTTTATGGCAAAGATAATGTTGCCAATGTTTGGTAGCATGTACTATCCCGTAAAATTCAATGTCATAAGTGTTGTAACGGCAGCAAGCTCCAGCCAACTTCTCATTAAAGACGGCAATAGGGCAAGTATGTTGGCTTAATATGGCTCCAATACCAGTCGTAGAGGCATCACAGTGTAACTCAAAAACGTGATACAAGGCCAAAATAGGTATGGAACTAAGCTTATGTTTGATGATAGCAAAAACATTAGCATCTTCTGGAGTCCAAATGAATGGACCATCACGACGAATACAATCTATTATCAGAGACATAACACTGCTAAATTGTGGCACAAAACGATGGTAAAAGGAGGCAAGACCATGGAAACTCTCGATCTCGGACAACATCATAAGCCCATGCCAAGAATGACTCACATCAACTTTGCTCGGAACAATAGCCAAACCACGGGCGGATACGATGTAGCCAAGGAAGTGTACAGTTTCATAACCAAATTCACACTTCTTGATAGTACCATATAACTGATCACGGTGTAAAACAAGTAACACCTCTCGTAGATTGGCAATATGTTCCGCAATAGACATACTAATGATCAATATATCGTCAAAATAAACCACTACAAAGTTTCCTATGAATAGGCGTAGAGCTTGATTCATGACACACATAAAGGTACTAGGTGCATTAGCTAAACCGAAAGCCATAATGAGCCATTCGTAAAGTTCTTTTCGCATTTCAAATGTTGTATTCCACTCGTCTCCATGTGGGATACGAATATGATGATAAATCAAGTTTAGAGACGACATAGGCATTACCTATTTTATCAAGGAGATCATCAAGGTGAGTTATAAGGAAGCGGTAGTGAACAGTAATATTGTTAATTCATGGACCATAAGCCCAATAAGAGAATAATTTGAGTTTGAACATGAAGAGAAAACTTGTTGAGAAAAATAAGGAAAAATTAAGTGATCTCAACCTTATACCTAATTTAACTCATATCTCACCACTTCCCACATACTTCAATGCTGCCTCTGCACTATTTCCTTCAAGAAAGTTGCATCCTTGAACCTTGAAACCACCATCTCTGTCGCTGGAATTTTTAGAGCCAACCACCAAAACTTCAAACTGGTAAGGAAACCAGCCCAATAACCTGACTTTCTAGGGCTATAACATTTGGTTAACTTATCTGTTGATAGTGTTTTTCATAGGTCTGGAAATATTTTCTTCTCAAGAGTCTGTAGCGGCAAACCGTTCGTCAATCAGAGTAGCATTAAGGGAGGTATCATCGTTTTAAGGTAAGGGGCCAAAACTTTTATATGTTTTAGACTTGAAGAAATTCCAGGTTTCTGTTTTAAAAAACTGTGTTGGACTTGACTTGTTTAGGAACGAATTCTAAATAAATCTAAGCAAGGATGCCTAGATTGACGTTTTTTGGATATAGGACGTATTCAACAAGGAAATGGGGTCATCGGACCTTCAATCTCTGTGCGGTTTGATCATAAATCGTGTAGTTTAACCCGCAAGTATCATCAATTTTGTTGACTGAAGAGCCCTAATTTCTGTCTAGTTGCTTGTATCTCAAGATATCAAATTTTGGAAGTTGTTTGGCCGGTGTTGCTGCATTTTTCACTCATTTCGCCGGCCAATCAAGGTGAGGAGTGATATGTGAGTCTTTTAGCTCCAATTTAATTTTGGCATGCTTATCTATATATTAAATTATTTAAGAAATGTAAATAGATATTATATATGTAATAAATAATATATTAAGGATTTTGTGTATGTTTGGAAATAGGATAATTGCTTGAATTATTATAGATAATAAATAAAATATATTTGTGTTGAGCTACCTCGGGAGAGATGGAATATTGTTTGAATAGTTAAAAGTGAGAAAATTATTTTAAAGATGTAAAGAAAAGATGGAATATTGTATCAAACTACGGGTAGTCGCTTCCATGA
Source organism: Lepidium sativum (assembly GCA_023374145.1). NCBI lineage: Eukaryota > Viridiplantae > Streptophyta > Magnoliopsida > Brassicales > Brassicaceae > Lepidium > Lepidium sativum. The sequence continues at coordinate 5,109 of JAKUCM010000801.1, read as the reverse complement.
ATAGACCGATGACATTACGGGTTGTCGCTACCATGAATAGATTGTTGACATAAAATTTATTGAGTTACGGGCTGTCTCTTCCATGAAAGACTATTGAAATGAATGTATCGGGATACGATTTTTTGCTTCCATTGTAAATAGAATGTTGTTCAGTAGTGGCTCTGAAGCCATCAGGACGGGTGATTGAGCCGATGTGTTTAAAGTTGGATGCTACAGCAGACGACATGTTTGGTATAACTTGTTGAAAAACACGAGTTGTATATGATTGCTTTCTATGTACATGACATTCTTGCTTTAATTAAGCTAGAGCTTTAAGTTTTAGTGGCCATAAGTGATATCGTCACTGAGTTGTTCATTACTCACCCTCTTTATTTTCTTTTTCCAAGATACTTTAACCTTTTTTGGTGTCGACCGATCTTTCAGAATAGAAATGACATCTCGTCTCTCAATATCGGGAGCGAAGTGTTACAATTGGTATCAGAGCCTAGGTTAAGGCCACTCCGGTACAAAATTAGAGATTTTATTTATTTAGAAATTTTAGAAAAGTATGGTTCTAATAGTTAAAAGAAATGGAAAGTATTTTATTTATAAAGAAAATAGATTTAGAAAGAAATACAATTGTTTCGATGCTTTTTGAAAAAAGGTTTTTGCGGTTAATAAAATAAAAAATAAAAAGAGTTGACGGTGTAAATTGCACCTTTAGAACTTTGATATAACCACAATTTCACCCAAATTTAAGGCCTCTATTTAATTGCACACAATTTCAATCCAAAGAGTTAATTCCACCCTAAATTTTTTGTCACCAACTTCCAATTGTACATACAGTATAACCTCTTTAAATTAATACTCTATAAATTAATATTCACTAATAATTTCTATAAATAATATAGTTTTATGGTCCCAAATTGAATTTTTGGTTCAGTTAGTTTATTGATAAATTAATAAAATTTATAAATTAATTACAAAAATATTATTTTAATGCAGACCCAACATTATTAATTTATAGACGTGTAACTGTACATTTTGAGTTGAAAGACTAATTGCATATTATTTGGTTGATTCCACATAACTCGATACATTATGTGTCTATAATCTCTTCATGGAAGTGAAAACCTGTAGCTCTATTCATTCCATGTCAGCGGTCTATTCATGGAAGCGACAAGCAGTAGCTCGATATATTCCATCTCATAGTCAGGTATTCACTAAGTCATAATTGGGTCAATAAATTGGGTTAAAGCTGGGTTAAGGCCGGGTTAAGGCCGGGTTATCGCTTACATAAAAAGAATGTTAAATGGAATGTATCGAGCTACGGGATGTTGCTTCCATGAATAGATTTTTTCATGGAATGTATTAATTTACGGGTTGTCGCTTCCATAGCAAATAGAATGTTGTTTTGTAGTGGCTTTGAAGCCATCAGGATAAGATGGTTGAGCCGATGTGTTTAAAGTTGGATGCTACGGCAGACAATATGTTTGATACAACTTGTTGAAAAACACGAGTCGTATATGATATTTTTCTATGTACATGATATTCTTGCTTTAATTAAGCTAGAGCTTTAAGTCTCTGTGGCCAGAAATGATCTACTCACTAAGTAATTCGTTACTCATCTCTCTTTATTTTCCATTTTCCATGAATTTTTAACAAGTTTTTTGGTGTCGACAGATCATTCAAAAATTATTTTTTGGCAAGGCCAAGGAATAACACCTGGAAGGTCAAACTTTTCAAATTATTTAATTTGTTTTATATAAACAAAAAAAACAAAAAGGAAGTTAAATATTTTGTGGCTTACAAAGTTAGAGATATTATATATTTAGAAATTAATAAAAATTTGTTGGTTTTAATCGCTAAATAAATAAATAAAATAAAAAGATGGAAAGTATTTTATTTATAGATTAAATGGATTTAGAAAGAAATAAAATTGATTCGATGCTTTAGAAAGAAAGAAAAAAAGGTTTTTGCTGCTTATAAAATAGAAAATAAAAAGGGTTGATAGTCTAATTGCATCTCAAAACTTTGATATAACCACAATTACAACCAAACTTAAAACTTCTCTTTAATTGCACACAATATCAATCCAAAGACTCCAATTCCACCCTAAATCGTCACTAACTTCCAATTGCACATATATTTTGAGTCAGAAAAGCCTAATTGCATATTACTTGGTTGATTTTACTTTTGACTGATGGTGATTTTTTTTAGGTTGATTATACCTTAACCCTGGTTTAACCTAATTTATTGACCCGAGTATGACTTAGTGAAGACCTAATTATGACTTAGTGAAGACATGAAATCGGAGAGTGAACGCAAAATTCCGGTGAAATCAAACGCGAAAGCTTGAGCGAGAGAGCTATGGATGATGATTTAAAGTCTCTACAGATGATTCCAGTGTATGATGCAGGAGAAGTATACTTAGCCAACTCAGATTATTCTAATGACGAAGAGGCACATAAACGCAGTTTCAACCAACTAAAATGAGAACTATGGAATAAAACACTTTAAGAAATATAAAAGAATTGCTCTCTTTTATTAGTTTTGGAAAATCTTCTCAAACAACCAAAACTCTCAACACAATAATATTTCTTAATAGGATGTTACACATCAACATCTCTATTTATAGGATTCAACTTATCATAATCATAATAGGAAACTATAGTATTTAGATATCTCCTAAATAACTACCTATACCTATCTCTTTGATTACTTGCATACTAAGTTACACTTTAAGCTTACTCCAACATTCTCCCTCTTAAGTTTGAAGTGATCTTTGGTGGTGTCTTGGACTCCTATGAACTCTCTCATCACTTTTAATTTGATTCTGCCAAGTGCCTTAGTAAGAATATCCACTTTTTGTTCATTGTTGGGAACATGTTCAACCTCGATCTCCATGTGTATTTTGTAAAGCCGATTCTTTGCTCTCAATGCTTTGATCATCAACTTCCTATCACGGTCATATAGATGAAGATACTTCTCCTTCATTCTAATCTCACAACCTGATTTTTTTGCTTGTCCAAGACTCACTATATTGCTTTTTAATCCTGGTATGTAATATACATTCGGTAAAACCTTTTTCTCACCATTCTTGCACAACAAGACAATCAAGCATTTTCCTTTTATCTCAATATGAGAATCATCTCCAAACCTTACCCTCCTTGTAATTGTTTCATCAATCTTCGAGAAGAAATGTTTCTCTCCCGTCATATGATTTACTTGCCCTATTGTCTAAGTACCAAAGTTTTCCATTGCTTGATTCGCACTCCATCGGTTTTATATTCTTCTCATTAAGAAATACTACCTCATGTACAAATAGATCCTCAGCTTCTTGAGTCTCTTCTCCATCACCCTCTTTGTTTTCATACACTTTTTGAAGCTTGAGAAGTCGATCGGGACATTTACTCGCAAAGTGTCCTCTTTTGTCACAACGGTAACAAATCACATGAGAAAAATCCTTCTTTTGATCTCCATCATTCCTGGCACTTTGGCCTCTTTCTCTTCCTCAGCCACCTTGTCCTCTTCCATTACCTCGTCAACCATCCTCTTGATAGTTCATATTCACATACATAAGATTTCCTTCATCATGATCTAATTGTTGCTCTTCTTCGATAATTCGTCTCTCGTATGCTTTTAACATTCCAACAATATCCTCAAAACCCGTTTTCTTTAGATCAAGAACTTATTCAAAAGCAGAAATTATCGTGATGTACCTTCTTCTTGTTAAGCTATTAAGGAATTTCTTTACTATTTTTGCTTCTGTAATCGTTTCTCCTAGGGCAGCCACTTTTGAAGTAATTTCCAATAGTTTTCCGACAAAATCATCAATTGTGTCGGTCTCCTTCATCTTCATTCTCTCAAACTCGGCCATAAGAGTTTGTCGCCTTGCTTCCTTAACTCTTTTTCAGCTCCAACATGTCGAGATTTGATAGCTTCCCAAACTTCTTTTGGAGTGTCTAGATCTCCAACTTGATGATTAGCGTTTCCAGGATCGATTGGAGTGTCTAGATCTCCAACATGTAGAAAACATTGGGCATTGTATAGATGACGAGGAAGTCGCTCCTTCCTTCAGTTTTGCTTTAACTATATCTCCCATGATATGACTCTTCTCAAATCAATTTATTGCTTACCTCTTGATGGTATTTCTCTGTTTAACAAGCTCATCCTTCTTTGAAAAGCTTTTTCGAGTTGAACCTCTTTGGATTCAATTTGCTCTGATATCAAATATAGAATCGAACACTTTAAGAAACATAAAAGAATTGCTCTCTTTTATTAGTTTTGGAAAATCTTCTCAAACAACCAAAACTCTCAACACAATAATATTTTTTTTAATAGGATGCTACATCATAACATCTCTATTTATATGATTCAACTTATCATAATCCTAATAGGAAACTATAGTATTTATATATCTTCTAAATAACTGACTAATCATATCTCTTTGATTACTTGCTTACTAAGTTACACTTTAAGTTTATCTCCAACAAGAACTTCTGGAATTCCGTGAATTTCTTCCCCTGTGACGATCAAAAGGAACACAACGATTGAAAGGAACATGTTTAAACTCGAGAATTTCTTCCACTAGGATGATTCAATCAAGTAGTTCCTCGGCTGTGGATCCGCCATGAAACTCTGGAATTTCTGATTTGAACCTGTTTTCCCAACGAAAACCATCTTCTTCATGACTCCAACAGTGGAAGTGCAACACGACTTCATCATCTTCTTCTTCATCAACATGTTCAGTAGGGTCAACCAACGGAGGTGTTGATCGTTGAGCCGTGAGTGTGTGTATCGCAGTGGTGATCACCTTCATCTGTTCCTGAAGATCCGTCATAGCTTGGCGAGTCAACTCAGCTTCAGTCGGAACAACTATTTTATACCTCTCGGCATCGTGAAAAGGATTCAGTAATTCCTTATGAAGATCGTTCTGTTATCTTCACGACAATTTCATTACTACCTTGTAATATACTATGCTTGCCCTTGAAAAGAATTGATTGACGCATGATTTCCTCAAGTTTAATGTTTGTTTCAGAGAAATTGGCCATGACTTCTTTGATTTCTGCCGATTGATTGACTTGAACGGCCATGATTTATTTGATATCTTACGAAAATTACGTCTCT
>JAKUCM010000800.1:0-23468 GCA_023374145.1 Lepidium sativum | reverse complement strand
CTCCCAAGGGTGCTGACTCCTCCTCATTTATCGGAACACTGTTTGAGTCCTCCTCATATTGGTTTATAGTCACATGGTTATCAACACTCGGGTTATTGTTGGCAAGTGTACTTGGACCATCATCAGTCCTATGGTGGATTCGACCGTCAACAGATGAGTGATGTTGTCGAGGCGTGGCATCATGGGATGTGGATTGAGGAGGATTGGCAGCCACCACTCCAATCTTCTCCAAAATGTTTCGCAAGGAAGTGGCACGACTTGAGGGACCTGATTGAGCATTTTCAGATAGTCCTTGTAACTCTGACCAATTCTTTACGTCATAGTACCCCTTTGTCTCTATAAACTTCACATCCCGAGATACAAGCACCCTCCTCGTCTCTGGGATGTAACACTTATATCCTTTTTGAGTTGTCGAGTATCCAACAAACACTCCTTTAGTACTTTTAGCCTCTAACTTGTTTCTTTGATATCCTGGTACCAAAACAAAGCCAACACAACCAAACACACGTAAATGATTAATTGATGGTTTTGTTTGAGTTAGTACCTCAAATGGAGAGACATCCTTTAACACTTTGGTAGGAAGTCGATTAATCACGTAACAAGCTGTCATCACCGCATCACTCCAAAAACGTTTTGGGACATTAGTGTGGAACATCATGGCTCTAGCAACCTCCATAAGGTGTCTATTCTTCCTTTCAGCCACACCATTTTGTTGAGGGGTGTACGGGCAGCTTGTTTGATGCATTATTCCGAGTTTGGCTACAAGTTGTTTGAATGAGTTGCTTGTGTATTCACCTCCATTATCTGTTCTTATGATTTTAATCTTTGCATTATAATGGTTAGTCACATAGGTTTGGAAATTGGTAAAAGCCTCTAGCACCCTATCTTTTGAAGGTAACAAAGTTAACCAAGTGTACTTGGATTTCTCATCTATAAAGGTGACAAAATACTTATGGTTTTCTCTAGACTCACAAGGAGAAGACCACACATCTGAGTGAATTAATTCAAAACAATGTTCATAAACGGTTGAGGACTTGGGAAACACCGATCTACAATGTTTACCAAGTATACAAGCCTCACAATCATCATTTTTAAAGGAAATACTAGGCAATAACAATCCTAAAGCACGTGAATGAGGATGACCAAGTCTAGCATGCCATAAAACATTCTCATCATTACTACAAGAACTAGATAAGCAAGATAAAGGTAAAGATAAATTCGGATCTTTCTCCACATCTTCAAGGAGATATAATCCATTTTTGGTGACACCTTCTCCAAGGACTTTGCCACTCTTAATATCCTGAAAACAAACTTTGTTAGGCTCAAATATAGCTCTACAATTAAGATCACTAACAGTCTTGCTTACACTCAACAAATTTGAGGTAAATGATGGCATGTAAAGGGCTTTAGAGCTCTTATCAAACAATTTTAAATCACCAATGCCTCTAATAGGAACTCTTTTACCATCAGCAATAATCACATTCCCTAAGGCTGGTTTTAAATTGCTAATCAACCTAGGGTTCTTAATCATATTATGAGATGCACCAGAATCTACCACAATTTGATCCGAAAATTTTGAAGCATGATAAGAGATACCAGAATCTTTGAGTGCATTGATGGATTTGATGAGCTCTTCAAGGTCTGATTTCTTCACATATTCATTGTGGTTTACAGTCATAGCCTTTCCTTCAACCATTTGAGATGATGTGCTGGCTGCTGTGATGGTTTGAGCCTCCATTCCTTCAGTTGCAAGATTCGCTTTTGCCTTTTCCCATCTGTTTTGCTTGAGGTGGGGATGAAGTATCCAACAGCGGTCCTTAGAGTGACCTTTCTTCTTGCAATGGTCACATATCCACACCTTCTTCTCCTCTGGTCGGTATGAAGCTTTGTTAGCCATAGTAAGCTCCCCCTTACCACCAAGAAGACTTCTTGAACCTTGTTCTCTTTGAATGGATCCACACACTTCCTCCAAGCTTGGCAGCTTGTCTTGCCTCAAAAGATGCCTAACTAGGTCACCATAGGCTGGGTTTAGGTTCATCATAAGACCAAAGACCTTGTCTTGTTCAAGTCTTTCACCTAACACCGTTGGGTCCACCGTTGGGGGTCTTAGCATGTCAAGCTCAGCCCAAAGAGATCTATACTTCCCAAACCATTGAGTGAACTCCATATCTTCTTGGCTGAGATCATTGATAGCTTTCTTCACCTCATACACACGGCTGAGGTTTGATAGGTTGCCATAAACCTTCTTGAGAGTGTCCCATAATTGCTTAGCACTCTCACAGTAGGAATAAGCTTCATGGATTGCTGGGTCAAGAGAGCTTTGCATGATAACAAGAGCTACTTGGTCATCTTGGTACCACTTAGCGTCCTCATCCTCTACAGCCACAACTCCACTAGCTTCACCTTTCTTTTCTTTTTCAACAGACCTAGCCATCCTCTTTGGAGCTCCTCCTTCAACATGAGCCCAAAGTCCACGACCACACAACACAGATTTTATGGTTCTAGACCATAACAAGTAGTTCACTCCCTTGAGAGTGACATGAATACCAACAAGCTTTAAGTTATCCATCAGGTTTGACACAGAGGAAAGAAACAGAGAGATTTGGACAGAAAGATGGAGCTTTCAAACAATGGAGTTTCAAGAAGAGAGAGAAAGTTTCAGCAGATTAGATAAGAGAATTAGAGAGTTTCAGCGGATTAAATGAGTCATAAGAGATCTTATGCTCTGATACCATGTGAAAATTCTCAATAGTATGTGATTAGAGAAGAAGAGAATCTGATTGAGAATTGAGGAGAGTATGGCTGAGAAAGAGAGAGTTGGAAGAAGAGTCTTCTCATTTCTTAAGCTTTACAAATGTGGTTTACAACATATATATAGTAAGAGCACACGAAAACCCTACCTATACATACACATTACACTCTTTTATACAGTCCAAACACTAAAGACAAAACTTACCCGAAATGGGTACAAACCAAATCTGCCATAACAAAAGGGAAGGGAAGACTTTTCCCAATATGTTCCAACAGTCTTCAAGGAGTCACATGTGACTTTTCTGAGCCAAGTTACCACACATGTGACTTAGTTCCTTTCTCAACAATGCTAACCAAGTTCTTCTTTGTAGTTAGACCCTTCCTTTTACTCGGTTCCTTGTTTAGCACTCCAACTGAAGCTTGTCTTATACTCCAGCTATTTAACTCTTTTAGTTTAACAATGGCGACGTAATGTCATTTTTACAACAGAAAGAGTGGTAAGCCAACTAAGAGTGGCCTGATAGGTCACAAAATTTATATTTTGCGTTAGTCTATAAGCTATGTCTATTAGTGAAGCCGTAATGAACTACTTTGGTTGTGTTATGAAGTCGAGCTTGATCCTAACAACTAGCCATGTTCATACGATCCTTCTACTCATGTGATCTCTTTTAGCTAGGTTCAAGGCAAGTAATGTCATTTTAACATGAGAAATTGTGTTATGGCAACTTTGAGTGGTATCATAGGTGGCAACCTTACCATTTTACCTTACTATATAAACTATGTCTATTGGTGAACCCGTCAGAAATTACTTTGGATTAGTTATGAAGTCGAGCTTGATGTTAACGTCTAGCAATGTTCATACGATCCTTCTACACGTGGGATCTCTTTTATCTTAGTTCATGGCGACGTAATGTCATTTTTACAACAGAAAGAGTGGTAAGCCAACTTAGAGTGGCCTAATAGGTCACAAAATTTATATTTTGCGTTAGTCTATAAGCTATGTCTATTGGTGAAGCTGTAATGAACTACTTTGGTTGTGTTATGAAGTCGAGCTTGATCCTAACACCTAGCCATGTTCATACGATCCTTCTACACATGTGATCTCTTTTAGCTAGGTTCAAGGCAAGTAATGTCATTTTAACATGATAAATTGTGCTAAGCAAACTTAGAGTGGTATCATAGGTCGCAACCTTACCATTTTACCTTACTATATAAACTATGTCTATTGGTGAACCCGTCAGAAATTACTTTGGTTGAGTTATGAAGTCGAGCTTGATGTTAACGTCTAGCAATGTTCATACAATCCTTCTACACATGGGATCTCTTTTATCTTAGTTCATGGCGACGTAATGTCATTTTTACAACAGAAAGAGTGGTATGCCAACTTAGAGTGGCCTGATATGTCACAAAATTTATATTTTGCCTTAGTCTATAAGCTATGTCTATTAGTGAAGCTGTAATGAACTACTTTGGTTGTGTTATGAAGTCGAGCTTGATCCTAACAACTAGCCATGTTCATACGATCCTTCTACACATGTGATCTCTTTTAGCTAGGTTCAAGGCAAGTAATGTCATTTTAACATGAGAAATTGTGCTAAGCCAACTTAGAGTGGTATCATAGGTGGCAACCTTACCATTTTACCTTACTATATAAACTATGTCTATTGGTGAACCCGTCAGAAATTACTTTGGATTAGTTATGAAGTCGAGCTTGATGTTAACGTCTAGCCATGTTCATACGATCCTTCTACACATAGGATCTCTTTTATCTTAGATTATGGCGACGTAATGTCATTTTTACAAAAGAAAGAGTGGTAAGCCAACTTAGAGTGGCCTGATAGGTCACAAAATTTATATTTTGCGTTAGTCTATAAGCTATGTCTATTTGTGAAGCCGTAATGAACTACTTTGGTTGTGTTATGAAGTCGAGCTTGATCCTAACAACTAGCCATGTTCATACGATCCTTCTACTCATGTGATCTCTTTTAGCTAGGTTCAAGGCAAGTAATGTCATTTTAACATGAGAAATTGTGTTATGGCAACTTTGAGTGGTATCATAGGTGGCAACCTTACCATTTTACCTTACTATATAAACTATGTCTATTGGTGAACCCGTCAGAAATTACTTTGGATTAGTTATGAAGTCGAGCTTGATGTTAACGTCTAGCAATGTTCATACGATCCTTCTACACGTGGGATCTCTTTTATCTTAGTTCATGGCGACGTAATGTCATTTTTACAACAGAAAGAGTGGTAAGCCAACTTAGAGTGGCCTAATAAGTCACAAAATTTATATTTTGCGTTAGTCTATAAGCTATGTCTATTAGTGAAGCTGTAATGAACTACTTTGGTTGTGTTATGAAGTCGAGCTTGATCCTAACACCTAGCCATGTTCATACGATCCTTCTACACATGTGATCTCTTTTAGCTAGGTTCAAGGCAAGTAATGTCATTTTAACATGATAAATTGTGCTAAGCAAACTTAGAGTGGTATCATAGGTCGCAACCTTACCATTTTACCTTACTATATAAACTATGTCTATTGGTGAACCTGTCAGAAATTACTTTGGTTGAGTTATCAAGTCGAGCTTGATGTTAACGTCTAGCAATGTTCATACAATCCTTCTACACATGGGATCTCTTTTATCTTAGTTCATGGCGACGTAATGTCATTTTTACAACAGAAAGAGTGGTAAGCCAAATTAGAGTGGCCTGATAGGTCACAAAATTTATATTTTGCGTTAGTCTATAAGCTATGTCTATTAGTGAAGCTGTAATGAACTACTTTGGTTGTGTTATGAAGTCGAGCTTGATCCTAACAACTAGCCATGTTCATACGATCCTTCTACACATGTGATCTCTTTTAGCTAGGTTCAAGGCAAGTAATGTCATTTTAACATGAGAAATTGTGCTAAGCCAACTTAGAGTGGTATCATAGGTGGCAACCTTACCATTTTACCTTACTATATAAACTATGTCTATTGGTGAACCCGTCAGAAATTACTTTGGATTAGTTATGAAGTCGAGCTTGATGTTAACGTCTAGCCATGTTCATACGATCCTTCTACACATGGGATCTCTTTTATCTTAGAATATGGCGACGTAATGTCATTTTTACAAGAGAAAGTGTGCTAAGCCAACTTAGAGTGGCCTCATAGGTCACAACATTTCTATTTTGCCTTAGTCTATAAGCTATGTCTATTCGTAAACCCGTAATGCACTACTTTGGTTGTGTTATAAAGTCGAGCTTGATCCTAACAATTAGCCATGTTCATACGATCCTTCTACACATGTGATCTCTTTAGCTAGGTTCAAGGCAAGTAATGTCATTTTAACATGAGAAATTGTGCTAAGGCAACTTTGAGTGGTATCATAGTTCGCGACCTTACCATTTTACCTTAATATATAAACTATGTCTAATGGTGAACCCGTCAGAAATTACTTTGGTTTTGTTATCAAGTCAAGCTTGTTGTTAACGTCTATCAGTCACTCGATCGATTTTCACACGACCTTTCTACACATGGATCTCTTTAGCTTAGTTCATGGCGACGTAATGTCATTTTTACAACAGAAAGTGTGCTAAGCCAACTTAGAGTGGCCTTATTGGTCACAAAATTTATACTTTGCCTTAGTCTATAAGCTATGTCTATTAGTGAAGCCGTAATGATACTTACTTTGGTTGTGTTATGAAGTCGAACTTGATCCTAACAACTAGCCATGTTCATACGATCCTTTTACACATGTGATCTCTTTTAGCTAGGTTTAAGTCAAGTAATGTCATTTTAACATGAGAAATTGTGCTAAGCAACCTTAGAGTGGTATCATAGGTCGTAACCTTACCATTTTACCTTACAATATAAACTATGTCTATTGGTTAACCCGTCAGAAATTACTTTGGTTGAGTTATGAAGTCGAGCTTGATGTTAACGTCTAGCAATGTTCATACGATCCTTCTACACATGGGATCTCTTTTATCTTAGTTCATGGCGACGTAATGTCATTTTTACAACATAAAGAGTGGTAAGCCAACTTAGAGTGGCCTAATAGGTCACAAAATTTATATTTTGCGTTAGTCTATAAGCTATGTCTATTAGTGAAGCTGTAATGAACTACTTTGGTTGTGTTATGAAGTCGAGCTTGATCCTAACACCTAGCCATGTTCATACGATCCTTCTACGCATGTGATCTCTTTAGCTAGGTTCAAGGCAAGTAATGTCATTTTTAACATGAGAAATTGTGCTAAGCAACCTTAGAGTGGTATCATAGGTCGCCAACCTTACCATTTTACCTTACAATATAAACTATGTCTTATTGGGTTAACCCGTCAGAAATTAACTTTGGTTGAGTTATGAAGTCGAGCTTGATGTTACGTCTAGCCATGTTCATACGATCCCTTCTACACAATGGGATCTCTTTTATCCTAGTTCATGGCGACGTAATGTCATTTTTACAACAGAAAGAGTGGTAAGCCAACTTAGAGTGGCCTGATAGGTCACAAAATTTATATTTTGCGTTAGTCTATAAGCTATGTCTATTTGTGAAGCCGTAATGAACTACTTTGGTTGTGTTATGAAGTCGAGCTTGATCCTAACAACTAGCCATGTTCATACGATCCTTCTACTCATGTGATCTCTTTTAGCTAGGTTCAAGGCAAGTAATGTCATTTTAACATGAGAAATTGTGCTAAGAAAACTTAGAGTGGTATCATAGGTCGCAACCTTACCATTTTACCTTACTATATAAACTATTGTCTATTGGTGAACCCTTCAGAAATTACTTTGGTTGAGTTATGAAGTCGAGCTTGATGTTAACGTCTAGCAATGTTCATACTATCCTTCTACACATGGGATCTCTTTTATCTTAGTTCATGGCGACGTAATGTCATTTTTACAACAGAAAGAGTGGTAAGCCAACTTAGAGTGGCCTAATAGGTCACAAAATTTATATTTTGCGTTAGTCTATAAGCTATGTCTATTAGTGAAGCTGTAATGAACTACTTGGTTGTGTTATGAAGTCGAGCTTGATCTTAACAACTAGCCATGTTCATACGATCCTTCTACACATGTGATCTCTTTTAGCTAGGTTCAAGGCAAGTAATGTCATTTTAACATGAGAAATTGTGCTAAGCCAACTTAGAGTGGTATCATAGGTGGCAACCTTACCATTTTACCTTACTATATAAACTATGTCTATTGGTGAACCCGTCAGAAATTACTTTGGATTAGTTATGAAGTCGAGCTTGATGTTAACGTCTAGCAATGTTCATACGATCCTTCTACACGTGGGATCTCTTTTATCTTAGTTCATGGCGACGTATTGTCATTTTTACAACAGAAAGAGTGGTAAGCCAACTTAGAGTGGCCTAATAGGTCACAAAATTTATATTTTGCGTTAGTCTATAAGCTATGTCTATTAGTGAAGCCTGTAATGAACTACTTTGGTTGTGTTATGAAGTCGAGCTTGATCCTAACACTAGCCATGTTCATACGATCCTTCTACACATGTGATCTCTTTTAGCTAGGTTCAAGGCAAGTAATGTCATTTTAACATGATAAATTGTGCTAAGCAAACTTAGAGTGGTATCATAGGTCGCAACCTTACCATTTTACCTTACTATATAAACTATGTCTATTGGTGAACCCCGTCAGAAATTACTTGGTTGGTTTGAGTTATGAGTCGAGCTTGATGTTAACGTCTAGCAATGTTCATACGATCCTTCTACACGTGGGATCTCTTTTATCTTAGTTCATGGCGACGTAATGTCATTTTTACAACAGAAAGAGTGGTAAGCCAACTTAGAGTGGCCTAATAAGTCACAAAATTTATATTTTGCGTTAGTCTATAAGCCTATGTCTATTAGTGAAGCTGTAATGAACTACTTTGGTTGTGTTATGAAGTCGAGCTTGATCCTAACACCTAGCCATGTTCAAACGATCCTTCTACACATGTGATCTCTTTTTGCTAGGTTCAAGGCAAGTAATGTCATTTTAACATGATAAATTGTGCTAAGCAAACTTAGAGTGGTATCATAGGTCGCAACCTTAGCATTTTACCTTACTATATAAACTATGTCTATTGGTGAACCCGTCGAAATTACTTTGGTTGAGTTATGAAGTCGGAGCTGATGTTAACGTCTAGCAATGGTCATACAATCCTTCTACACATGGGATCTCTTTTATCTTAGTTCATGGCGACGTAATGTCATTTTTACAACAGAAGAGTGGTAAGCCAACTTAGAGTGGCCTGATAGGTCACAAATTTATATTTTGCGTTAGTCTATAAGCTATGTCTATTAGTGAAGCTGTAATGAACTACTTTGGTTGTGTTATGAAGTCGAGCTTGATCTTAACAACTAGCCATGTTCATACGATCCTTCTACACATGTGATCTCTTTTAGCTAGGTTCAAGGCAAGTAATGTCATTTTAACATGAGAAATTGTGCTAAGCCAACTTAGAGTGGTATCATAGGTGGCAACCTTACCATTTTACCTTACTATATAAACTATGTCTATTGGTGAACCCGTCAGAAATTACTTTGGATTAGTTATGAAGTCGAGCTTGATGTTAACGTCTAGCCATGTTCATACGATCCTTCTACACATGGGATCTCTTTTATCTTAGATTATGGCGACGTAATGTCATTTTTGCCAACTTAGAGTGGCCTCATAGGTCACAACATTTCTATTTTGCCTTAGTCTATAAGCTATGTCTATTCGTAAACCCGTAATGCACTACTTTGGTTGTGTTATAAAGTCGAGCTTGATCCTAACAATTAGCCATGTTCATACGATCCTTCTACACATGTGATCTCTTTTGGCTAGGTTCAAGGCAAGTAATGTCATTTTAACATGAGAAATTGTGCTAAGGCAACTTTGAGTGGTATCATAGTTCGCGACCTTACCATTTTACCTTAATATATAAACTATGTCTAGTGGTGAACCCGTCAGAAATTACTTTGGTTTTGTTATCAAGTCAAGCTTGTTGTTAACGTCTATCAATGTTCACACGATCCTTCTACACATGGGATCTCTTTTAGCTTAGTTCATGGCGACGTAATGTCATTTTTACAACAGAAAGTGTGCTAAGCCAACTTAGAGTGGCCTTATTGGTCACAAAATTTATACTTTGCCTTAGTCTATAAGCTATGTCTATTAGTGAAGCCGTAATGAACTACTTTGGTTGTGTTATGAAGTCGAACTTGATCCTAACAACTAGCCATGTTCATACGATCCTTTTACACATGTGATCTCTTTTAGCTAGCTTTAAGGCAAGTAATGTCATTTTAACATGAGAAATTGTGCTAAGCAACCTTAGAGTGGTATCATAGGTCGTAACCTTACCATTTTACCTTACAATATAAACTATGTCTATTGGTTAACCCGTCAGAAATTACTTTGGTTGAGTTATGAAGTCGAGCTTGATGTTAACGTCTAGCAATGTTCATACGATCCTTCTACACATGGGATCTCTTTTATCTTAGTTCATGGCGACGTAATGTCATTTTTACAACAGAAAGAGTGGTAAGCCAACTTAGAGTGGCCTAATAGGTCACAAAATTTATATTTTGCGTTAGTCTATAAGCTATGTCTATTAGTGAAGCTGTAATGAACTACTTTGGTTGTGTTATGAAGTCGAGCTTGATCCTAACACCTAGCCATGTTCATACGATCCTTCTATGCATGTGATCTCTTTTAGCTAGGTTCAAGGCAAGTAATGTCATTTTAACATGAGAAATTGTGCTAAGCAACCTTAGAGTTGTTAAACTAAAAGAGTTAAATAGCTGGAGTATAAGACAAGCTTCAGTTGGAGTGCTAAACAAGGAACCGAGTAAAAGGAAGGGTCTAACTACAAAGAAGAACTTGGTTAGCATTGTTGGAAAGGAACTAAGTCACATGTGTGGTAACTTGGCTCAGAAAAGTCACATGTGACTCCTTGAAGACCGTTGGCACATATTGGGAAAAGTCTTCCCTTCCCTTTTGTTATGGCAGATTTGGTTTGTACCCATTTCGGGTAAGTTTTGTCTTTAGTGTTTGGACTGTATAAAAGAGTGTAATGTGTATGTATAGGTAGGGTTTTCGTGTGCTCTTACTATATATATGTTGTAAACAACATTTGTAAAGCTTAAGAAATGAGAAGACTCTTCTTCCAACTCTCTCTTTCTCAATTCTCAATCAGATTCTCTTCTTCTCTAATCACATACTATTGAGAATTTTCACATGGTATCAGAGCATAAGATCTCTTATGACTCATTTAATCCGCTGAAACTCTCTAATTCTCTTATTAATCTGTTGAAACTTTCTCTCTCTTCTTGAAACTCCATTGTTTGAAAGCTCCATCTTTCTGTCCAAATCTCTCTGTTTCTTTCCTCTGTGTCAAACCTGATGGATAACTTAAAGCTTGTTGGTATTCATGTCACTCTCAAGGGAGTGAACTACTTGTTATGGTCTAGAACCATAAAATCTGTGTTGTGTGGTCGTGGACTTTGGGCTCATGTTGAAGGAGGAGCTCCAAAGAGGATGGCTAGGTCTGTTGAAAAAGAAAAGAAAGGTGAAGCTAGTGGAGTTGTGGCTGTAGAGGATGAGGACGCTAAGTGGTACCAAGATGACCAAGTAGCTCTTGTTATCATGCAAAGCTCTCTTGACCCAGCAATCCATGAAGCTTATTCCTACTGTGAGAGTGCTAAGCAATTATGGGACACTCTCAAGAAGGTTTATGGCAACCTATCAAACCTCAGCCGTGTGTATGAGGTGAAGAAAGCTATCAATGATCTCAGCCAAGAAGATATGGAGTTCACTCAATGGTTTGGGAAGTATAGATCTCTTTGGGCTGAGCTTGACATGCTAAGACCCCCAACGGTGGACCCAACGGTGTTAGGTGAAAGACTTGAGCAAGACAAGGTCTTTGGTCTTATGATGAACCTAAACCCAGCCTATGGTGACCTAGTTAGGCATCTTTTGAGGCAAGACAAGCTGCCAAGCTTGGAGGAAGTGTGTGGATCCATTCAAAGAGAACAAGGTTCAAGAAGTCTTCTTGGTGGTAAGGGGGAGCTTACTATGGCTAACAAAGCTTCATACCGACCAGAGGAGAAGAAGGTGTGGATATGTGACCATTGCAAGAAGAAAGGTCACTCTAAGGACCGCTGTTGGATACTTCATCCCCACCTCAAGCAAAACAGATGGGAAAAGGCAAAAGCGAATCTTGCAACTGAAGGAATGGAGGCTCAAACCATCACAGCAGCCAGCACATCATCTCAAATGGTTGAAGGAAAGGCTATGACTGTAAACCACAATGAATATGTGAAGAAATCAGACCTTGAAGAGCTCATCAAATCCATCAATGCACTCAAAGATTCTGGTATCTCTTATCATGCTTCAAAATTTTCGGATCAAATTGTGGTAGATTCTGGTGCATCTCATAATATGATTAAGAACCCTAGGTTGATTAGCAATTTGAAACCAACCTTAGGGAATGTGATTATTGCTGATGGTAAAAGAGTTCCTATTAGAGGCATTGGTGATTTAAAATTGTTTGATAAGAGCTCTAAAGCCCTTTACATGCCATCATTTACCTCAAATTTGTTGAGTGTAAGCAAGACTGTTAGTGATCTTAATTGTAGAGCTATATTTGAGCCTAACAAAGTTTGTTTTCAGGATATTAAGAGTGGCAAAGTCCTTGGAGAAGGTGTCACCAAAAATGGATTATATCTCCTTGAAGATGTGGAGAAAGATCCGAATTTATCTTTACCTTTATCTTGCTTATCTAGTTCTTGTAGTAATGATGAGAATGTTTTATGGCATGCTAGACTTGGTCATCCTCATTCACGTGCTTTAGGATTGTTATTGCCTAGTATTTCCTTTAAAAATGATGATTGTGAGGCTTGTATACTTGGTAAACATTGTAGATCGGTGTTTCCCAAGTCCTCAACCGTTTATGAACATTGTTTTGAATTAATTCACTCAGATGTGTGGTCTTCTCCTTGTGAGTCTAGAGAAAACCATAAGTATTTTGTCACCTTTATAGATGAGAAATCCAAGTACACTTGGTTAACTTTGTTACCTTCAAAAGATAGGGTGCTAGAGGCTTTTACCAATTTCCAAACCTATGTGACTAACCATTATAATGCAAAGATTAAAATCATAAGAACAGATAATGGAGGTGAATACACAAGCAACTCATTCAAACAACTTGTAGCCAAACTCGGAATAATGCATCAAACAAGCTGCCCGTACACCCCTCAACAAAATGGTGTAGCTGAAAGGAAGAATAGACACCTTATGGAGGTTGCTAGAGCCATGATGTTCCACACTAATGTCCCAAAACGTTTTTGGAGTGATGCGATGATGACAGCTTGTTACGTGATTAATCGACTTCCTACCAAAGTGTTAAAGGATGTCTCTCCATTTGAGGTACTAACTCAAACAAAACCATCAATTAATCATTTACGTGTGTTTGGTTGTGTTGGCTTTGTTTTGGTACCAGGAGATCAAAGAAACAAGTTAGAGGCTAAAAGTACTAAAGGAGTGTTTGTTGGATACTCGACAACTCAAAAAGGATATAAGTGTTACATCCCAGAGACGAGGAGGGTGCTTGTATCTCGGGATGTGAAGTTTATAGAGACAAAGGGGTACTATGACGTAAAGAATTGGTCAGAGTTACAAGGACTATCTGAAAATGCTCAATCAGGTCCCTCAAGTCGTGCCACTTCCTTGCGAAACATTTTG
Source organism: Lepidium sativum (assembly GCA_023374145.1). Classification (NCBI taxonomy): domain Eukaryota; kingdom Viridiplantae; phylum Streptophyta; class Magnoliopsida; order Brassicales; family Brassicaceae; genus Lepidium; species Lepidium sativum. The sequence continues at coordinate 9,996 of JAKUCM010000800.1, read as the reverse complement.
GAGAAGATTGGAGTGGTGGCTGCCAATCCTCCTCAATCCACATCCCATGATGCCACGCCTCGACAACATCACTCATCTGTTGACGGTCGAATCCACCATAGGACTGATGATGGTCCAAGTACACTTGCCAACAATAACCCGAGTGTTGATAACCATGTGACTATAAACCAATATGAGGAGGACTCAAACAGTGTTCCGATAAATGAGGAGGAGTCAGCACCCTTGGGAGAAAACCATGCAGAGGCAGAATCAAGTGCTAATGAACCACCAAACCAACTTCTAAGGCGTAGCACAAGAGTGAGGAAGAATCCATCCAATTGGGTTAACACACGTGTGTACTATAACAACAAGGCAGTAGCTCATCCAACACAAGTTATGTGCACCTTAGCCCACGTTCCAATAGCTCATCAAGCTTTTACCAGCAAGATTGATCAACACTTCATCCCTAATACCTATGAAGAAGCCAAGGAGCACAAGGTTTGGAGAGATGCTGTGGATAATGAGCATGGAGCAATGGAGAGGAATCACACTTGGGACGAATCTGAACTTCCAAAAGGGAAGAAGGCTGTAACGTCAAGATGGCTTTTCACCATCAAATACAAAAGTAATGGAGAAATTGAACGCCACAAATCAAGACTTGTAGCGAGGGGGTTTACTCAAACCTATGGAGAAGACTACCACGACACATTTGCTCCGGTTGCCAAACTCCATACGGTACGTGTAGTGTTGTCTTTAGCTACTAATCTTGATTGGGAATTGTGGCAGATGGATGTCAAGAATGCATTCCTACAAGGAGAACTGGAGGATGAGGTATACATGCATCCTCCACCGGGATTGGAGCACATTGTGGCACCAGGAAATGTCTTAAGGCTTCGGAAAGCTATCTATGGTCTTAAACAATCTCCTAGAGCTTGGTATCATAAGTTGAGTCAAACCTTACGTGACCATGGATTTAGGAAGTCTGAGGCAGACCACACCCTCTTCACACTACAAGGTAAGGATGGAATTGTTGTTGTCCTTGTGTATGTGGATGATATCATCATCACCGGGAGTGACAAAACGGGTATCAAAGGTATCAAAACACACCTTCATTCTGTTTTTGACATTAAGGATTTGGGCGAAATGAAGTACTTTCTTGGCATTGAAGTGTGCCGATCGAAGGAAGGCCTCTTCTTGTCTCAAAGGAAGTACACATTTGATATTTTGAATGAGTGTGATGTAGGTACAAGGATTGCAAAGACACCACTTGAGGATTCCTACAAAGCAACGTGCAAGGGGGAGAAAGATGATGAACCATTTGAAGATGTACATCTATACAGGAAAATGGTTGGTAAGTTGATTTATCTTACTATAACTAGACCGGATTTGTGTTTTGCAGTGAACCGAGTAAGTCAACATATGCAAGCACCGAAGAAGTGCCATTGGGAAATGGTGGATCGCATCTTGAGATATCTCAAAGGAACTTCAGAGCAAGGCATATGGATGGGAAGAAATGACAACACAACTCTTGTTGGATACTGTGATGCGGATTGGGCTGGAGATAGGCAAGACCGCAAGTCTACCACCGGATATTGCACGTTCCTTGGAGGCAATTTAGTCACTTGGAAGAGCAAGAAGCAGAAGGTGGTGTCATGCTCAAGTGCCGAGGCTGAATATAGAGCTATGAGGAAGCTCACAGATGAACTTATATGGCTAAAGGCGTTGCTCAAAGATTTGGGGATTGAGACTCAAGAACCAATCACAATGCATTGTGATAATCAAGCTGCCATTCACATTGCCTCTAACTCAGTCTTCCATGAAAGAACAAAGCATATAGAGGTTGATTGCCACAAGGTTCGAGAAAAGGTGGAGCAAGGAGTGATCTTGCCATGTTACACAAGGAGCTCAGATCAATTGGCTGACATTTTCACTAAGGCTGCAAGCTCAAAGGTGTGTGAGTTTGTATATGAGAAGCTTGGACTAATTAATTTGTCCAAGGCGTAACAATGAACCATACTCTTTTTCCCTTAGTTGGTTTTGTCCCAAAAAGGGTTTTCCACTAAGGTTTTTAACGAGGTGGGGAGTTACAACTTTCAAGCTTGTTCCTAATGATCCACATTATGGATTCAAGCTTGAGGGGGAGTGTTAAACTAAAAGAGTTAAATAGCTGGAGTATAAGACAAGCTTCAGTTGGAGTGCTAAACAAGGAACCGAGTAAAAGGAAGGGTCTAACTACAAAGAAGAACTTGGTTAGCATTGTTGGAAAGGAACTAAGTCACATGTGTGGTAACTTGGCTCAGAAAAGTCACATGTGACTCCTTGAAGACCGTTGGCACATATTGGGAAAAGTCTTCCCTTCCCTTTTGTTATGGCAGATTTGGTTTGTACCCATTTCGGGTAAGTTTTGTCTTTAGTGTTTGGACTGTATAAAAGAGTGTAATGTGTATGTATAGGTAGGGTTTTCGTGTGCTCTTACTATATATATGTTGTAAACAACATTTGTAAAGCTTAAGAAATGAGAAGACTCTTCTTCCAACTCTCTCTTTCTCAATTCTCAATCAGATTCTCTTCTTCTCTAATCACATACTATTGAGAATTTTCACAAGAGTGGTATCATAGGTCGCAACCTTACCATTTTACCTTACAATATAAACTATGTCTATTGGTTAACCCGTCAGAAATTACTTTGGTTGAGTTATGAAGTCGAGCTTGATGTTAACGTCTAGCAATGTCCATACGATCCTTCTACACATGGGATCTCTTTTATCTTAGTTCATGGCGACGTAATGTCATTTTTACAACAGAAAGAGTGGTAAGCCAACTTAGAGTGGCCTAATAGGTCACAAAATTTATATTTTGCGTTAGTCTATAAGCTATGTCTATTAGTGAAGCTGTAATGAACTACTTTGGTTGTGTTATGAAGTCGAGCTTGATCCTAACAACTAGCCATGTTCATACGATCCTTCTACACATGTGATCTCTTTTAGCTAGGTTCAAGGCAAGTAATGTCATTTTAACATGAGAAATTGTGCTAAGAAAACTTAGAGTGGTATCATAGGTCGCAACCTTACCATTTTACCTTACTATATAAACTATGTCTATTGGTGAACCCGTCAGAAATTACTTTGGTTGAGTTATGAAGTCGAGCTTGATGTTAACATCTAGCAATGTTCATACGATCCTTCTACACATGGGATCTCTTTTATCTTAGTTCATGGCGACGTAATGTCATTTTTACAACAGAAAGAGTGGTAAGCCAACTTAGAGTGGCCTAATAGGTCACAAAATTTATATTTTGCGTTAGTCTATAAGCTATGTCTATTAGTGAAGCTGTAATGAACTACTTTGGTTGTGTTATGAAGTCGAGCTTGATCCTAACAACTAGCCATGTTCATACGATCCTTCTACACATGTGATCTCTTTTAGCTAGGTTCAAGGCAAGTAATGTCATTTTAACATGAGAAATTGTGCTAAGAAAACTTAGAGTGGTATCATAGGTCGCAACCTTACCATTTTACCTTACTATATAAACTATGTCTATTGGTGAACCCGTCAGAAATTACTTTGGTTGAGTTATGAAGTCGAGCTTGATGTTAACGTCTAGCCATGTTCATACGATCCTTCTACTCATGGGATCTCTTTTAGCTTAGTTCATGGTGACGTAAGGTCATTTTTACAACAGAAAGTGTGCTAAGCTAACTTAGAGTGGCCTTATAGGTCACAAAATATATATTTTGCCTTAGTTTATAAGCTATGTCTATTAGTGAAGCTGTAATGAACTACTTTGGTTGTGTTATGAAGTCGAGCTTGATCCTAACAACTAGCCATGTTCATACGATCCTTCTACACATGTGATCTCTTTTAGCTAGGTTCAAGGGAAGTGATGTCATTTTAACATGAGAAATTGTGCTAAGCAAACTTAGAGTGGTATCATAGGTCGCAACCTTACCATTTTACCTTACTATATAAACTATGTCTATTGGTGAACCCGTCAGAAATTACTTTGGTTGAGTTATGAAGTCGAGCTTGATGTTAACGTCTAGCCATGTTCATACGATCCTTCTACACATGGGATCTCTTTTATCTTAGTTCATGGCGACGTAGTGTCATTTTTACAACAGAAAGTGTGCTAAGCCAACATAGAGTGGCCTTATAGGTCACAAAATATATATTTTGCCTTAGTCTATAAGCTATATCTATTAGTGAACCCGTAATGAACTACTTTGGTTGTGTTATGAAGTCGAGCTTGATCCTAACAACTAGCCATGTTCATACGATCCTTCTACACATGTGATCTCTTTTAGCTAGGTTCAAGGCAAGTAATGTCATTTTAACATAAGAAATTGTGCTAAGCCAACTTAGAGTGGTTTCATAGGTCGCAACCTTACCATTTTACCTTACTATATAAACTATGTCTATTGGTGAACCCGTCAGAAATTACTTTGGTTGAGTTATGAAGTCGAGCTTAATGTTAACGTCTAGCCATGTTCATACGATCCTTCTACTCAAGGGATCTCTTTTAGCTTAGTTCATGGTGACGTAATGTCATTTTTACAACAGAAAGTGTGCTAAGCCAACTTAGAGTGGCCTTATAGGTCACAAAATATAAATATTTTGCCTTAGTCTATAAGCTATGTTTATTAGTGAAGCTGTAATGAACTACTTTGGTTGTGTTATGAAGTCGAGCTTGATCTGAACAACTAGCCATGTTCATACGATCCTTCTACACATGTGATCTCTTTTAGCTAGGTTCAAGGCAAGTAATGTCATTTTAACATGAGAAATTGTGCTAAGCCAACTTAGAGTGGTATCATAGGTGGCAACCTTACCATTTTACCTTACTATATAAACTATGTCTATTGGTGAACCCGTCAGAAATTACTTTGGTTGAGTTATGAAGTCGAGCTTAATGTTAACGTCTAGCCATGTTCATACGATCCTTCTACTCAAGGGATCTCTTTTAGCTTAGTTCATGGTGACGTAATGTCATTTTTACAACAGAAAGTGTGCTAAGCCAACTTAGAGTGGCCTTATAGGTCACAAAATATAAATATTTTGCCTTAGTCTATAAGCTATGTTTATTAGTGAAGCTGTAATGAACTACTTTGGTTGTGTTATGAAGTCGAGCTTGATCTTAACAACTAGCCATGTTCATACGATCCTTCTACACATGTGATCTCTTTTAGCTAGGTTCAAGGCAAGTAATGTCATTTTAACATGAGAAATTGTGCTAAGCCAACTTAGAGTGGTATCATAGGTGGCAACCTTACCATTTTACCTTACTATATAAACTATGTCTATTGGTGAACCCGTCAGAAATTACTTTGGATTAGTTATGAAGTCGAGCTTGATGTTAACGTCTAGCCATGTTCATACGATCCTTCTACACATGGGATCTCTTTTATCTTAGATTATGGCGACGTAATGTCATTTTTACAAGAGAAAGTGTGCTAAGCCAACTTAGAGTGGCCTCATAGGTCACAACATTTCTATTTTGCCTTAGTCTATAAGCTATGTCTATTCGTAAACCCGTAATGCACTACTTTGGTTGTGTTATAAAGTCGAGCTTGATCCTAACAACTAGCCATGTTCATACGATCCTTCTACACATGTGATCTCTTTTGGCTAGGTTCAAGGCAAGTAATGTCATTTTAACATGAGAAATTGTGCTAAGGCAACTTTGAGTGGTATCATAGTTCGCGACCTTACCATTTTACCTTAATATATAAACTATGTCTAATGGTGAACCCGTCAGAAATTACTTTGGTTTTGTTATCAAGTCAAGCTTGTTGTTAACGTCTATCAATGTTCACACGATCCTTCTACACATGGGATCTCTTTTAGCTTAGTTCATGGCGACGTAATGTCATTTTTACAACAGAAAGTGTGCTAAGCCAACTTAGAGTGGCCTTATTGGTCACAAAATTTATACTTTGCCTTAGTCTATAAGCTATGTCTATTAGTGAAGCCGTAATGAACTACTTTGGTTGTGTTATGAAGTCGAACTTGATCCTAACAACTAGCCATGTTCATACGATCCTTTTACACATGTGATCTCTTTTAGCTAGGTTCAAGGCAAGTAATGTCATTTTAACATGAGAAATTGTGCTAAGCAACCTTAGAGTGGTATCATAGGTCGTAACCTTACCATTTTACCTTACAATATAAACTATGTCTATTGGTTAACCCGTCAGAAATTACTTTGGTTGAGTTATGAAGTCGAGCTTGATGTTAACGTCTAGCAATGTTCATACGATCCTTCTACACATGGGATCTCTTTTATCTTAGTTCATGGCGACGTAATGTCATTTTTACAACAGAAAGAGTGGTAAGCCAACTTAGAGTGGCCTAATAGGTCACAAAATTTATATTTTGCGTTAGTCTATAAGCTATGTCTATTAGTGAAGCTGTAATGAACTACTTTGGTTGTGTTATGAAGTCGAGCTTGATCCTAACACCTAGCCATGTTCATACGATCCTTCTATGCATGTGATCTCTTTTAGCTAGGTTCAAGGCAAGTAATGTCATTTTAACATGAGAAATTGTGCTAAGCAACCTTAGAGTGGTATCATAGGTCGCAACCTTACCATTTTACCTTACAATATAAACTATGTCTATTGGTTAACCCGTCAGAAATTACTTTGGTTGAGTTATGAAGTCGAGCTTGATGTTAACGTCTAGCAATGTTCATACGATCCTTCTACACATGGGATCTCTTTTATCTTAGTTCATGGCGACGTAATGTCATTTTTACAACAGAAAGAGTGGTAAGCCAACTTAGAGTGGCCTAATAGGTCACAAAATTTATATTTTGCGTTAGTCTATAAGCTATGTCTATTAGTGAAGCTGTAATGAACTACTTTGGTTGTGTTATGAAGTCGAGCTTGATCCTAACAACTAGCCATGTTCATACGATCCTTCTACACATGTGATCTCTTTTAGCTAGGTTCAAGGCAAGTAATGTCATTTTAACATGAGAAATTGTGCTAAGAAAACTTAGAGTGGTATCATAGGTCGCAACCTTACCATTTTACCTTACTATATAAACTATGTCTATTGGTGAACCCTTCAGAAATTACTTTGGTTGAGTTATGAAGTCGAGCTTGATGTTAACGTCTAGCAATGTTCATACGATCCTTCTACACATGGGATCTCTTTTATCTTAGTTCATGGCGACGTAATGTCATTTTTACAACAGAAAGAGTGGTAAGCCAACTTAGAGTGGCCTAATAGGTCACAAAATTTATATTTTGCGTTAGTCTATAAGCTATGTCTATTAGTGAAGCTGTAATGAACTACTTTGGTTGTGTTATGAAGTCGAGCTTGATCCTAACAACTAGCCATGTTCATACGATCCTTCTACACATGTGATCTCTTTTAGCTAGGTTCAAGGCAAGTAATGTCATTTTAACATGAGAAATTGTGCTAAGAAAACTTAGAGTGGTATCATAGGTCGCAACCTTACCATTTTACCTTACTATATAAACTATGTCTATTGGTGAACCCGTCAGAAATTACTTTGGTTGAGTTATGAAGTCGAGCTTGATGTTAACGTCTAGCCATGTTCATACGATCCTTCTACTCATGGGATCTCTTTTAGCTTAGTTCATGGTGACGTAAGGTCATTTTTACAACAGAAAGTGTGCTAAGCTAACTTAGAGTGGCCTTATAGGTCACAAAATATATATTTTGCCTTAGTTTATAAGCTATGTCTATTAGTGAAGCTGTAATGAACTACTTTGGTTGTGTTATGAAGTCGAGCTTGATCCTAACAACTAGCCATGTTCATACGATCCTTCTACACATGTGATCTCTTTTAGCTAGGTTCAAGGGAAGTGATGTCATTTTAACATGAGAAATTGTGCTAAGCAAACTTAGAGTGGTATCATAGGTCGCAACCTTACCATTTTACCTTACTATATAAACTATGTCTATTGGTGAACCCGTCAGAAATTACTTTGGTTGAGTTATGAAGTCGAGCTTGATGTTAACATCTAGCCATGTTCATACGATCCTTCTACACATGGGATCTCTTTTATCTTAGTTCATGGCGACGTAGTGTCATTTTTACAACAGAAAGTTTGCTAAGCCAACATAGAGTGGCCTTATAGGTCACAAAATATATATTTTGCCTTAGTCTATAAGCTATATCTATTAGTGAACCCGTAATGAACTACTTTGGTTGTGTTATGAAGTCGAGCTTGATCCTAACAACTAGCCATGTTCATACGATCCTTCTACACATGTGATCTCTTTTAGCTAGGTTCAAGGCAAGTAATGTCATTTTAACATAAGAAATTGTGCTAAGCCAACTTAGAGTGGTATCATAGGTCGCAACCTTACCATTTTACCTTACTATATAAACTATGTCTATTGGTGAACCCGTCAGAAATTACTTTGGTTGAGTTATGAAGTCGAGCTTAATGTTAACGTCTAGCCATGTTCATACGATCCTTCTACTCAAGGGATCTCTTTTAGCTTAGTTCATGGTGACGTAATGTCATTTTTACAACAGAAAGTGTGCTAAGCCAACTTAGAGTGGCCTTATAGGTCACAAAATATAAATATTTTGCCTTAGTCTATAAGCTATGTTTATTAGTGAAGCTGTAATGAACTACTTTGGTTGTGTTATGAAGTCGAGCTTGATCCTAACAACTAGCCATGTTCATACGATCCTTCTACACATGTGATCTCTTTTAGCTAGGTTCAAGGCAAGTAATGTCATTTTAACATGAGAAATTGTGCTAAGAAAACTTAGAGTGGTATCATAGGTCGCAACCTTACCATTTTACCTTACTATATAAACTAATTCTATTGGTGAACCCGTCAGAAATTACTTTGGTTGAGTTATGAAGTCGAGCTTGATGTTAACGTCTAGCCATGTTCATATGATCCTTCTACACATGGGATCTCTTTTATCTTAGTTCATGGCGACGTAATGTCATTTTTACAACAAAAAGTGTGCTAAGCCAACATAGAGTGGCCTTATAGGTCACAAAATATAAATATTTTGCCTTAGTCTATAAGCTATATCTATTAGTGAATCCGTAATGAACTACTTTGGTTGTGTTATGAAGTCGAGCTTGATCCTAACAACTAGCCATGTTCATACGATCCTTCTACACATGTGATCTCTTTTAGCTAGGTTTAAGGCAAGTAATGTCATTTTAACATGAGAAATTGTGCTAAGCCAACTTAGAGTGGTATCATAGGTCGCAACCTTACCATTTTACCTTAGTATATAAACTATGTCTATTGGTGAACCCATCAGAAATTACTTTAATTGAGTTCTGAAGTCGAGCTTGATGTTAACGTCTAGCCATGTTCATACGATCCTTCTACTCATGGGATCTCTTTTAGCTTAGTTCATGGTGACGTAATGTCATTTTTACAACAGAAATTGTGCTAAGCTAACTTAGAGTGGCCTTATAGGTCACAAAATATATATTTTGCCTTAGTCTATAAGCTATGTCTATTAGTAAAGCTATAATGAACTACTTTGGTTGTGTTATGAAGTCGAGCTTGATCCTAACAACTAGCCATGTTCAGACGATCCTTCTACACATGTGATCTCTTTTAGCTAGGTTCAAGGCAAGTAATGTCATTTTAACATGAGAAATTGTGCTAAGCAACCTTAGAGTGGTATCATAGTGATGTGATCGTGAGCAGCATAGAAGCTAAGGAACCAGAGCTGGTAGGACCAATCACGCGTTCGAGAGCTAAGGAGTTGGCTAAGGAAGCTCACTCGCTTATGACTGAAGGATCGTTCTCGCCACCAGCTATGCAAGTCCTCAACATCTCCAACTTGAAGACTTCTCCTGGTAATGATAACTAGGTAACTTAGGTGAGGAAGTCTGTACTCTTTTTCCCATAGAGAGTTTTGTCCCAATTGGGTTTTCTTTCATGGTTTTTAATGAGGCAGATGGAATCACTACGGCGAGTTACTTAGAAGTCTTACCATTAGGAGAATAATGTACAAACCAATCTGGTTTTGTACTTAGTAGATTTTGAGGTGCA
>JAKUCM010000799.1:0-31745 GCA_023374145.1 Lepidium sativum | reverse complement strand
GATAAGCTGGAGTCTACCCGCATAAGAGAGGGTCTTGGAGACCCATGAGTCATACGAGACTTGATCTTAGCAATAAGCGATTCATAGTCAGAGCATGTAATGGATATTGTAGTCAAAAGCAAGCAAAGACACCTAATAGGTAAGTATTCACACAATAAACCAGCAGTAACAGTTGCTGCCTGTAGAGTGGAGCAATTTTGACCGGCAATGAATATAGAAGACTTGGCCATGTTGATGAAAAGACCAGACATCTGTTCAAAGTTTTTAAAAACCGCAAGGATTCCATGCAAATATTCAAGAGTATCATCCGCAAAGACAAGAATGTCATCAACAAAGTTTAAGTGAGTTAATCCAGTATCCTTACAAGAAGGGTGGTAGCCAAATCTCCCTTGCTCAGTAGCCAAATTCAGCATCTTAGAGAGTACATTATTCAATATAATATAGAGGTAAGGTGAGAGGGAAAAACCTTGTCGTTACCTCGAGTGCTTGAAGAAAACCCCTCTAAATCCCGATTGACCATAACTGAAAACATGGTTGTAGAGATGCAAGCATATATCCACTGTATAAATTGCTCAGGTAGACCCATAACCTGGAGGATACATGTACTAAAACCCCAGTACATTGTGTCAAAAGCCTTAATAATATCAAACTTAAGAGTATATCTGGTTGATATCGAAGACTTGTTATAATCTTTGATAAGCTCAGTAGCATGCAAGACATTTTCAAGCATGAGCCCGTTCTTTACAAAGGAATTATGATTAGGCTCAATGGCATCATATAATATAGAATTTAAGCGATTAGCTTCATTTTCGAAATCACCTTATAAATCAGATTGCAACACTATTGGCCGGTAATCCCGCATAGTTGATGCATTAGAGCATTTAGGAATCAATGCTAAAGTTGTGGCATTAATATCAGTTGGAAGGAAGCCAAACATAACAATGAAATTTTGACCAATGATTGACCAAGCAGATTTAAAAAATTCAACCGGAAAGCCATCCGGGCCAGGGGCTTTACTCAAAGGCATGGAGAAGACAATTTTACAATCTCATCAGAACCAATCGGTTTAACCAAATTAAGACAAGAGGCTTCAGTACACCTGAAATCAACAATATCTGCAAATAATTAGAATCATCGTGCAAAAAAGTATTAAAATGAGATACAACTTCAGCCTTTATAGCACCCAGATCCGAAAGTACCACACCATAACTCGTGGTAAGTTGTTTGATCGCATTCTGCAAAGCACGTGATTACAAAAATTTGTGGAAAAAGTTTGTGTTTTGGTCTCCCGACTCTAACCATTTTATACGTGATTATGTCGCTGAAACTGCTCCTCAATATGAGCAAGGTCGTGCCAACAAGTATAAGCCTCAGCAGCAGCATGAAAAGAATCCACATCTAGGTTGAGTAAAGCCTGATCATATAAAGTACAAAGCTCTGCATACACTTGGGAAGATCACCATAATGAGTGCGATTTAACTCCCTCAATACCATCTTCAACGACTTAAGTTTTTGATGAAAAATATAGAGCGCAGAACAAGAGTGAAAAAGATGAGTAGTTGAAATATCGAAAAGTATTTGACCGAGAGTGTTCTGATGAAGAGTGAAGTCTGATAAGTAGTCGAAATATCGAAAGGTCCACATGAACAGGATTGAGAAGACGATGTGCGGACAACACAACGAAGGTGATCTGAAACACCATCAGCCTCAAACGTGACAGAAGAATGCGGAAAAGCTAATAACCAAGCACCATTGACCAAAGCACAGTTTAGTTTTTTCCCAACAGGATCAATCCCACTTGTGTTCCACCATGTAAAGACATGTCATGTAAAAGTAAGGTCTAAGAGATCACAAAATCTCACCATTTTTCGAAAATAAGACATTCCACGTTGGTCAAAATGGTAAAGCATTTGACCGAGAGGGTTCTGATGAAGAGTGAATTTTATTATAGTTGCCTACTAATATCTAAGGAAAGTCATGTTGTGAATAAGCATGATGAAAGTTGTTCAGTTCCTGCCAAAGGATCTCTGCCTATGAACAACAAAATTTGATGCATATATTGCAGATTAAATGAATTTAGCTCCTGTATTCAAAACCTGAATCCCAACTGTAATTTGATGCGCACTAATCAAGAGTGGCGTAGCATCTACATCAGACGAGCAACAAAACTAGATTTTCCATAGGTGATGATGATCATAGTTAGATATAATCCACCATCGAGAAAGACAAGACTGAACAATAGAAATACAAATTATCAAGATGAACCCTTTTTTCAATAAACAACCAAATAAAAGTCTGGCTTTATTAACCTATTTACGCAATACCGCATGTTCTCGTGACTGATTAAATCTACACATATTCCAAGCAAAAACTAATGATTATGACTGGGTTGAAGTTCACTGCTCATAACAATGGATCTTTCTTTCATACTACTAGAAAAAGACGATGGAACATTTTTCACTGTGGTGCACCTACAATTTGGGGGACAAGAGAAATATTTAATGTGATTGCACATTGTATTGAACTATACACTTCAATCATTTGAAATGTTTTCCTTTGTTTCAGTTTTGCTCTGTATTGTGTTTGTAGTATCGAAGAACCTATTGCTTGTCCATCTTTTTTGTTGTCTTATTACTATTAAGATGTTCTTCTCTTTATCATTCACAAACTATTTCCTGAAATGATATTACATAGTTGTTGATGATTAGATATATAAAGTCGTATCTAGTAGAATACTTTGTTTTAAGGAAACAGAGAAATCTCTTGTCCTCCTATATGTTTATTTAGTGTATTGATGTCAAAGTTAAGGAAGATTGAGGATTTGAATGTTTAGCTGAACAAAAACATATGAAATGCAGATGGAGGAATATGTTTTTGTCTTTCTGCTTCATATACTTACGTTGCAGTACAAAATAATTTTAAAATAAAAAATTGATCTGTGAGGGGAAAAGATGGAATGCATCCATTTTCTGGTGTACACCCACAATCTTGCATTTTAAAAAAAAAATTTGGTTTTATAATTCTATTTTATGTACTACAATTTTTTAGAAAATTTTCCACACTTAGAAACATATGTTTTATTTCTTTTAATCTTATTATTTCCGACGTAATTTTTTTTTAATTTACAAAATTATTTGATACAAACATTGAAAAATATGATAGTCAAAAATCTATACCAAAAATGATAAAAATATGAGAGAAAATATTACCAAATTTTTAATAGAAAAATCAAAATAATTTATCTTAGTTTTTGTTGTATATGTTTTACATAATCTGTAATTTTTTTTTGCATTTATCATAAGAAACCAGAATTCCAAAATTTCTTATAAGATTTAGTGGTGGCTAGAAATAATCTGTCAGTGTCTCATCTTTTATTTACAAATGATATTTATTTTTGTAGAGCAAGTAATGAAGAAATAATAACTGTTAGGAGAATTCTGGAAGACTATAAGAAAATTTGAGGTAACTTGAACATATTAACTTCTAAAAAATATCTATTATGGACATCAAGTTGCGAGTGAGGTTAAGAATATTGTTCATGGAATTTTAGGAACTAGAAAGGTTGGAGGAATGTATTTGTGAAAACATTTTTGTCTTTGTTAGGGAAATACTTCATAAAAAGATCAATGGATGGTCTGCAAAATATTTATAAAAAGAAGGAAATAAAGTTCTCATTAAGTTAGTCCTAACAACTCTACCAAGTTATGTAATATTATGTTACATATTACAAATACGGTAGCGATATAATCAACATTTGGCATTGCAGATTCCTGGTTGGGAAGTTCATGAAATTTTGAATTGCGTAAAATGAGATAAATTATGTCGAAGGAAAAGAGGCCAGGAGACGTGAGATTTATGGCTTTAGAGAGTTCAATACTGCTTTATCGGGAAACTCTTTGGCGCCTAATTAATTTTAAGATGCTCATTTGGATGTGATTTTCAGGAAATAATATGGTGCATGCAGAGAGGTTTAAAAGAATCGATTTGTCTACTTATGTTAGCAAAGTGAATTTATCTTTTCGACACTTTTCTAGAGAGAAGTTAAGTGTGCATGAGCTAGAGTAGCTGAAAGATGGGTGACATTCCGTTAAGTGATTTTCGGAATCATGTGAGTAAAGACAAAATACGAGAAATGATTATTTGGTGATTTGTAGAGTTGATAAAAAAAGTCTAAAAATCTTCCCAGACGTAGTGTATCGACAAACGGGTAAAAGGTGGATCCACATGCCAAGAGAGGACATGAGGCCCATTAAGAGTGACAGTCAGACTGTTACAAGTAGTATATGAGTTGAACCCATACGAGTGTGGAGTCTGGCTCACACCGCCGGGGGTGATGATCTTGGTATGAAATGAGGACGTTGCAGTGTGGCTGAATTGTAAAACCATGATTTCTGGAAACAATGTGATGCATGCAGATAAGTTAAAAATAATTAATTTGGCTACCTATATCTCAAGAGTGCATTTATCTTTTCAACCACTGTTGAGAGAGAACTTTATGGTTAAGCAACTAGAATAGTTAAAGGATATATGACTTTTCGGGAAGTGATTTTCGGATCCGTGTGAATAAGGACAAAACACAAAGAAAGATAATGTGGTAATTTTTAGGATCACTAAACAAGTCTTTAAAACCTTCCAAATATAGCGTATCGATCGTCGGGTAAAAAGTAGCCCACGATCTGGTGAAGATGTAGGGCCCATTAATAATGGCGGTCGTGGCGTTACAATATGATTTTCATCTTACGAATGATGAAGTATTATGTCGGCTAAGTCTCTGGGTAGCAAAGGCTTAATCATGAGGGTAGGGATGGGAACTTGGTCTCAAATCTCGGATTCTATCCCTCGGCCAACAACAAGACAAAGACCACTATTTACCCTCAATTAATGGTTAACCAATTGATCGACTCAATATCAAGATTATGGAGACTAGCTGTAGTGAATAAGATTATAGTTTAACATGATGCTTAATTGATTATGGGGATACCCATACTTTGGCGGATTGAAGGATTATTGGGATGACATTTTACATAATGGGGTCCATACACAATGAAATCATGATACAAGGCAGAAAACAATATTTTTATTTTTAATATGGGTAGTCAGGGACCAAAGTTCAAATTTGTTACATGTAAAATGAAATATCTCCAAGTCAAACATTTTATGTGGAAAGTAGTTTCAGGGTTTGTGGCGGTCAAAGGTAATCTACATCAACAAGGAATAAGGTGTGATGAGAGTTGTAGTCATTGTGGGGCTAAGTCAGAGACCAATTATCGCATCCTATTCGAATGTCCTCCGAGTTTCTTAGGTTTGTGTACTCTCTATGATTCTATCAACTACGAATCTGATCCCGGCGATAGAATACCCAAAAGTAGTAAAGATGATTTAAGATCCAAAAAAATGGCTAGATTTTCTAATGTACATAGAAGATTTCCATTGTCTTCATAACCTCTCCAGTTTTATTTTTTCTAATCTTTAAAGCTCTAAATTTCAAAGAAGAATTTTGTTTGTCATAAATCTTTATTTTGTAAGCTCAGATTTACCAAGATGGCTTTTATTTCTATGTACTGAAAGAGTAATCTATAATTTAAAGCATAAAATCCTAATCAATTAAAAATCATTGAATTCTATTAAAAGAACAGCACAAATAGATATTTAACTATTTGGTAAAGACACTTCTCTGATACTTACATTTTTAAGATTTGTATAATTTTGTATGCAACTTTGGTGCAAAACTACAATTATTGGATGTACATAATTAACAAAACTCGAATGAGTCTTAAATCAACGAAACTGAAAACTAGAAAAGATTCGATCCGGAAATGGATGTTAACGAGAAACTATTTTGATCATTTGGGTGTCTTTGATGTATGTATGTTAGTTTGAGTACAATTAAATTTTTAATTTTAATTTTGTGTGCAATTAAGAAGAGGGGCAAACTTTATGTGTTCCTGATACCATATCTGATATTTAGGATGAAATTAGACTTTTAGTTTTGTGTGCAATTAATATACACCTCAATGTTTGAGTACATTCATACTTATATGAAAGTTATGGGGTTGTATTAGACCGATCACCCAAAAAATTGAATTCTTTTACTAATATTTCAAAGTTAAATAATAGTTAAGAATATCATAAAAAAGATAAACTTCATCATATATTGGTTAATATATATAGGTAAACTTTAAAATCGAAGTAAACCTAAATATAAAATAAAATGTATTAAACCAAACTCGAATTGACTAAATAGTTGAATAAAACCTAGATTCATATACTTGAAAAAAAAAAAAAAATTGATCATACCAAGAATTGAATGGATTATCCAAAATATATTAAATTTGTTTTTATTTTGAAAAATACATAACTTTGAATCCGATCAAAACTGAATAGCTTATATAAAATCAAGATCTTTGAAAAACTACACAATCGAATCATACACAATCTATACCGACAAGCTCAATCAAAAAAATGTATGAATAGGTGTTAAGTGAGTAAAATTGAAAAATTTAAAAATTTGAAATATACTACTTGGATTTATTATTATAGTTAATTATATATTTATTAAAATTTTAATTAAAATTTTAAATAATATAAAATATTTTGAAAATCATAGCTAAATCATTCTATGTGTAAATAGTAACAGAATCCAGCTAAATTGCCAAAAAAATGTCACCAGTTTGGATCAAGGTTTATGTTAAATGTATAATACCAAAGCCCATTAATGAAAGCCCAAATCAAGTTTTAAGCATGTGTTATAAATTTGATCACTCACTATATTTCACAATTTTAAGGAATGCGAGTCTCTAAGACATTTTACAATATATACTAAAATCAAAGTGGTTGTTCCAATTGTTGTTGATGTTGTTGTCTTGGTTGTCTTAGAAGCTCAATTAAAGCCTCGGCCTTTTGCTTAGCTCGGCTCGTACTAATCTGCGATAGTTCCACAAGCGGAGGAACCGCACCTTCACGAGCCACCATTGTTCGATACACAACACTCTCTTCACAAACCTGCAACAATATCGACACACACATTTCTTTCTGTCTCTTTGTTCCCGCTTCCATTATCTCCACCAGCACCGGAATTCCTCCTTCTTCCACCACCGCCGGTTTCGATTCCGGCACCGACATTAAAAGATTCATCACGTACGCTGATTTATCCACCATCTTTGAATCGAAATCCGCCATCAGTTCCACCAACGGCTTCATAATCCCTGATTCTACGGCCATGATTTTGTTCTCCTTTGTTGAACACAACGAGTATAGAGCAGTCGACGCGTCTTTCTTCGCTCTGAATCCGCCAGTTTCTAGAAGATTCACGAGGAGAGGAATCGCTCCAGATCTTCCGATCGCGATATTGTTTTCCTCCACTTGCGATAACCGAAGCAGAGCACAAGCGGCGTTCTCTTTCGTCGTCGCTGTTCCAAATTTCAAAGCCTTAACGAGCGGTTTAATCGCGCCGGAAAAAGCAATTAGCTCCTTATTCTCATCGCAGAGGGAGAGATTCAAAACAGCAGTAACTCCATACTCCTGAAGCTCAGGATCCGAAGAAGAAATCAAAGATATCAACGGTTTAATCGCGCCGGCTTTAGCAACTTTGATCCGATTCTCTGGTTTGTTCTTCGATAAAAGTCTGATCTCCAAAGCAGCTTGCTTCTGCTCTTCGATCGAACGTGAAGACTCAAGATGCGTCACAAGGTATCGAATAAACTCATCGGAATTCTCAGTAGCGCAAGAGAGAAAAAGTCGTCGAGTCTCGGAAGAAGTCGTTAACTCGCCGGATCGGTCGCTGTTACAGATACTGAAAGCAGAGGAATCATCGTTGATACTCAAATTACTGAAATTACGGTCCATGTAAGTGAAACCGTTGCGATTATCCATAGCCATGAAGATCGAAGGTTTTGATTCAAAGCTCTCTAAGGTTTTGGAACTCGAAACGTGCGGTAAGGAGATTCGTGAAGAATATGTGTCTTTGGATATAATTGCAGTGATATAGAAGGAACTGCGATATTTCTTTTATGTCTTTAATTAACTTCTAAAAATTTAAATCTCACCCAATAAGATGTATTAGAACTCAATTTTTTTCTCGATAATAAAATTAAGAATCCGTTGTCAGAAAAGACCAAGTCAACCGACATTTTTCATTATTCTAAAACATATTTTCAACATGTTTGAAAGTGTTAGTTTTGATCTGATCTTTGATTTCCAATGCTCTAACACGGTTTCTACCAACTATAAACTCACCAATCATATCAAAATTCCTAACACGAGTGAGAATGTGTTTGAAAAAAATTCAACTATTAGTTATTTGATTAGTTATATACGGATATAATGTGATCATTGATTTTATAAGAAGACAAAAACTGTTTAAAAAAGAAAGTCAAACAAACTGAAACCGCATCAGAAGTGTAATTGCGAATAGTCTCTCTCCTTTGCGATCAAATAAGGGAACAGAACGTATGCCTTGTCTCAGCTCTGAGACAGGCAAACATGTCTGGCCAGAGAAATCGTCCTTCTCTGGCATGTTGTAGTCGTGCACTTCAATTCTGAGCAATGCGAGCTCTGGTACTGTAAGCTGAAACTCAAACTCCTCCTCCCATAAAGGCTCCCAAGTGTTGTCTTCTTTCTTTGTTTTCTTCATTATCTTATCAGCTCTTACTCCTATTATCCCCACCTGCTCTCCACAGAAAAGGGAAACACAGAGCCAGAGTATTGAATTAACTATATATGTATGCATCTAAATCAAAGAACTTTTCAGGAATTTCTTCTAGGGTATTTCTGTTTCAAAATGTAAGTGAAGTTACTTACCCTTGCGTAGAAGTTGGGAGAAGACCAAGTGTTGAAACATGTTCGTTGGAAACCAGAATCCCATCCTTTGCCCATGTATACTTTTACTTTTAGACTTGTTTTTATGGGTAATTTAGCTTTTGGGTCAAATACTTCTCCATCAGGACCATTGTTCATCATAAAGACCGGTTTTTTCACATACCCGCATCCACCATTTCCTCTAAACATACCATGCATCATCCACAGAGATCTTCCATAGCCCTGAAATTCAGATATCCAAGAAATGAATCAATGTGTTGAGATTTTTTCAGGTGTTTAGATAAAGGCCTGAGGAATGATATACTACGAACCTGCATGTTGAAAGCGACCATTTGAGCTCCGTACATCCAACCGTTGTATGGTCTATAGTTGGAGGAATTTACTCTTGTGGCTTTGGGATATATCCTCAACAGATTCTTCTGTGTGAATCTAAATTGTGATTGTGGTGAGCTTTGAGCAAGAAACCAAAAAACTAGCTCAAAAGCAGTTGTCTTTTTGAATGGCCATGTAATACTTACTTCATGATTTCGGTTCCATACATTTCACTAGCTTTCTTGAACTTCTGCTCCCTCAAGCTTAGCCGTCTAACTCCACCATTGGCGATCGTAATTGCTTCTTTTAATCCATTTTTAGCATTTCCAGAAGGAATTGATATCAGGTGACTGTAAGTGAGGGTATCCAAGTTGCTGGATTCTTGATCTAATCTGTTCTCTTCATTTTTGGCCTCGCTTGTTTCCTCCTCAGTCTACACAAATCATTGCAAGCAGAGAGATAAATTTGAGAATTGAGATGACAATGAAAATTTTTACTCCAAAAAATTTGAACTTGCAAGTACTTTCTCATTGTCTACTTGGCCGTTTGAAGTATGTGATGACGCTTTTCCTGATAAATCTGACTCAGAATCCTTGTTCTTTCCCAATTTCCCTTTGGGAGGCTTTGTTGATATTAGAATTTTGTACTTAAGATCTTCTGGTGAAGGGAACTCTTTTAAATCGCCAGACTCGTGAAAATATAACATATTCATGAATACGTCTGTCATCATCTGCAGCAATATATATAAAGGAAAAAAAAAAGAGAGAATTCTTTTAATATCTTCAAGAACTTCTAGAACTAACACAACAATAATTCCTCGGTGAGATAAAGAAAGCACCTCGGCTGCTTTAGCTTGAAGAGCTGGAGTCAAATGATCTTCCAAAGTCAAGATCACAGGGTATGGAGATGCAGAAAAGGCATGATCTTTAATAGATCTCAAGCATTTGATCAGTTCCACTGGAGGTGTCCATGCCCTAAAAACAGTAAACATAGTTTCTTTATTTTTCTATGAACTTTTGACTTAAATATGTTGGAATATACTTCATAACACAAAGACATACCAGCCATGGAGAACAAGTATGTCTTCCTTTGTAGAGTTAGGCCAAAGGTCAAGCTCAAGAGCTCGAACACCTCTCTTTAATGCCTTAATGAGAGGTACGTCACTGCATTCACTGTTGATCTGATTCCCAGTAAGATATGTATTATGGCTTGTATAAATGAAATAGTGGGACAAGGGAGAGGCCATGTCTTGATGCACCTGAAACAACAAATGATCAAAGATTAAAACTTTCCATGTTGCAAATAAACAAAAAATGGTTAGTAAAGAGAATACCTTATTATCAATTGGATAATTAAGATCATCTGAGAACAAGAAGCTAATGAAATCATCGAGGTTCAGTGTATGCCTCAAGAACTTAGTGATATGATGTCTTGCAAATGTGATTCTTTCTATGATCTTCTCTGCATCTGAAACCAATGCCTCAGTCTCTTTTTGCGTCTCGACCAAGAACCGACATAGCTGCTCTGCCGTCATGTGGCTCTTGCCTGCAGTATACTCTAAAAACGTCGCCACTACATCTTGAGGTGGAGATCCTCTGTTTATCCTCAACTTGTCACTGAAACACAAACCCAATTTGTATCTCCCCATATTTCTCTTCATCTCAGGTCGCTCGTATCCTTCAAAAGTAACCAAGTCAATCTCTATTTATATTGTTCTTCTCCTAGATTCTCTTCAAAAAGCTCCTGCAATTTAGTTGAATAGCAACTCCTGCATATTTTGACATGATCTTCATACTCATACCAAATATAAATCGTTCTTTATTTTCTTCCATACTTTATTACAAGTATAGTGGTATTCTTCTTTATGCTCAGTGCTCTTAGCTTTCCTCTCTCTTTACATATATTCCCAGCCAAGAGACTCATGTTGAAAAACCTCACTTTCCACAGAACCAGCTTAAACAATTATTATGGTATCTAATTCCAGAAGCATATGATGTATAGCTCAGGGAAACTTCATTGAACTCAACAATTGGGTTTCTCACACTTTTCAGTTTTTTATCTTTCCTTCCACATTTCACGGTACTCAAGCTCTTTCAAGTCCCTGTTACAATGCTCTTAAAGTCATTAAAGGAATCTCAAAACATCTGTAAGTTACCAATCTTTCCAAAGATATTATAGAATCAAGAATTTTATCTTTCTTCACTAATAAGCATATATGGGTGGTGTGGTCTTTGTTTATGGATTAAGAATAAATACCTTTAGATTGTATTGTAAAGCAACGCTTAAAGTATTGATTTAATTAGTCTAAAGAGATTCATATAACAACAAAAGATTCCAGAATATATACTCTGTTTCAGATTTTCACGTGTTTAGTGTAGCAAACAGAGAGACAAAGGCTTACAATAACTATTAATGTAGCTAAGATATGAAGCTTCTTTGATCTATAAGTCCTTACGCGTATAAATAACCTATTTTAAGCTATCCAAAACCGACTGATCCAGAAAAAGGAATAAAGAGATTATCTTGACTATGCTAGGATGAGAGATGCATCAAAATTTGATAAGAAATCTATACACTTTGGTTACTTTATCAAACAAAACTCCATCCACAGAAACTGGTAACATATATGAGCGAAACCATTAAGGCAAGGAATGCAATATATATAGGGTAAAATTGGATTTTTATTCCTTGATGAAAACCATTAAGCACAACATATTAAATAAACGAGAATACAAAAATCTAGATGGATAGTGGTACCAAAAGTGGCGTCTCTCAGACAAACTCAAAGCGCATAAGAAGCCGTGATGAGCTGTATTTATCTCCCTTTCGATCGAAAAGTGGAACAGCGCGTATGCCTTGTCTTAATTCAGACAGTGGTAAACAAGTTTGACCTCCAAAATCATCTTTTTCATTTGAGTCGTACTCATGTACTTCAACACGGAGCAGAGCGAGTTCAGGAACAGCTAACGGGAATATGAACTCCTTATTCCAAACGGGTGTCCACTTATTCTGCTCTATTTTCGTTTCCTTCATCACCTCATCAACAGGTGCTCCAGCAATCCCCACCTGTATTAAGCAGAGTTAAATTTCCATGTGAATCACGATAAGGGAAAACAAAAAAGATGAGATAACTAAGATTGGCGTTCACATACTTTAACAAAGAAATCTGGAGGAGAATAGAGATCAAAGTGAGTTTTTTTGAAGTCTAAGAGCCATCCATCTCCCGTATAGACTTTTACCTGCCATTGTTAAATGTTAAAGCAAGAAACTGTGGACGCCATAGATGTAGCTACCAACGGATGTTTAATACTGTAGCCTAACCAACCTTTAAAGTTTTCTTTGGAGACAACTGCTCTTTGGGATTAAAAACTTGTCCATTAGGACCTACATTCATTAGAAATTCTGGCTTCTTGATATAACCACACCCTCCATTTGCTCGAAACATTCCTTGCATCAGCCACAATGCTCTGCCATAGCCCTACAGTTATGTTTTCAAAGCATTACATTGCTTCGTTAACTATTAAACCCGGATGATGATATATGAAATGAAGATTTGAGACAAACCTGCATGTTGAATGCAATCATTTGAGCTCCACTCATCCAACCGATCTGAGGTTTATAGTTTGAAGAGGTAAACCTTGTGCCTTTGGGATATATCCTCAGAAAATTCTTCTGGGTGAATCTATTCAATTGTGAGGTATTCGATTAATAAACTTGAAATGCTAGAAGCAAACACAAACTACGTAGTGCTTGTTTAGCCTGTGATATTCGTATACCTCAAAACATCTGCACCATATGTTGCTACAGCTCTCTCAAGTAATTGCTCACTTAAACTAAGTCGCCTGATTTTATTTGGATCAACTTTTAAAGCCATCAGTAAGCCGCCTTTTGGTTTCCCGGCATGGATAGCAATTAGACGCTTGTATTCTGGTGCTTGTAATCGGCATGACGTATCAGAATCATAAAACCCTCTTTCTTCAGCATCTTGATTGAGTTCATTTAAACTGCTTGCAACCTGAAATTAATCAAATGCGGTATAAATGGGAGAAATAAACATACACAACATAAAGCAAACCCTTTATGTTGAGAGTATTTGCTTCAGTTGGTATCTTAGTATACAGTTGCAAAGCTAGAGCAGACCTTGTCAAGATCAGATTGAGTGGAAACAAGATCTGCTGGCTCTTCGCCCCATACATCCTCATCTGAATCCTTTGCTTTCTCTCCATTATCTTTCTCCTTCATATCGCTAGCCTCTGATTGCTCCTTCGGAGGTTTTGTTGAAATTAGAATCTTTTCCTTCAACTCTTCCGGAGAAGGAAATTCTTGACAACTTTCAGAATCATGGTAGTACAACATATCTCCAAATGTTTGAGTAATCATCTGCAGAAGAAAAAACAAATTGCAATATTCATATATACACTAATAGAATGAAATCATGAAGTGTAAGGTCTAATTGCTACATATATATATACACACTTTATTGAGTGAGAAGAAGGAAAACCTTGGCAACTTTAGACTGAAGTTTAGGCGTGAGATGGTCTTCAAGAGTAATAATAACAGGATACTTTGAAGTAGTGAAGGCATTAGCTTTAATGGAATCTAAACACTTTCCCAATTTCACCTCTTTCGTCAAGGTTCTGTAGTTTCAACAAAGTGAGAAACAACCCATCCACATATTACACAAAGCAAGACCAAAGTGAACATACCTTCCATGCTTAACACAGACATCATCTTTACCACGGGGCCAGAGATCCAACTCAACCACCCTCACGCCTCGTCTCAATGCATTTGCAATGGGAAGGTCACTGCAATTGCTACTGAGCTGATTTCCAGTTAAGTAGGAATTGTGGCCTGTGAATATAAAGTAATGTGACAGTGGAGCATTCATGTTTTGATGGACCTGAAAAATTAAACCGCAATGATTAACTTAATTGAACCACATTTCAATTAGCAGTGAACATAATTGAAAATTCTATGCTGATTGCTGAGTCATTTAGCTAGAGAAGCTAAATACCTGCAGAACTAAGCAAGTCCTACAACGGAAACTATCGAAAAGGAAAATTTTCTGCTATAGCCATGTGAATCGAACAGTCAGCAGAATTTCAAGTAGCAGAGTAAACCAAGACAATGTAACTGAGAATATACCCCTTTGTTGGCTTTGATTACTCATAAGCACTAAGTAGCTGCCAAAAGAGGGGAGTTTTGTAAATATTGAGCAACTAATTTAGGTAGGAAATCTAGAAAAAAACTAACAACAGCGAAAAAAGAGAGTCAAATAGAGATGAGAGAGAGAAACCCCCAGAAAAATTACAGACTTTTTTCCGGTAAAATCAACAGAGAGCATCTAAAAGTCGTGAACTTTCTTTTTCAATCTTTGTCAAATGTCAAGAGACAAACACAATCAATCCTCAGATTCCGCAAAAATCCGACCTTTTCCCCCATTTTCACAGAAGAAAAGAAAAAAGAGTTTGAGCTGAAAATTTTGAAGCTAACCTGATCGCCAATGGGAGGATTGAGATCAGTGGAAAACAGAAAATAGTTGAAATCCTCAAGAGTGAGATTTCGTCTGGTGAACTTTGCAATGTGGTGTCTCCGGCGAAGAACTTCGTCAACTATCCTCTCTGCTTCCTCCAGACTCGATCCTCCTCCTCCTTCCTCTTCTAAGAACTTCTGTAACTGCTCAGGCGACATGTGAGCCTCACCGTCCACGTATTTCCGGAAAAGAGCTCTGACGTCATCAACCGGACCAGGCTCCGTCATTCCGAACTTCCTCGTGAAGACAAGACAGCATTTGTAACGACCCATCTCTTTCTTTTCCTCCATTCCTGTGTATGTGCTGTGTATGTATGTGTGTATGTATCGTCCTGTTTAGATCCAAGAATGTGAAAAGCTGATACCTTTTCTCTCTGCCTTTACTGTTCGAGTTAAATAACTCAGATCATTCTCGAATATAATGTTTAATTAATCTCGGGAAAACAATCGAGTAGTTTCCTCGTCAAACCTTAACACGCTCACACCTGAACACAAAATAAGACAAAAACAAAAACGAACCTTGTTTCCTAATGATACTAATCTCTAATACCATATAAATTCATATATACTAAAAGTTTTCGTACAACTATCCTACTCTGTTAGTAATATTTGTCGTTCTACAATTTTTGACACATATTAATAAAAAAAGAAAATGTTTTATTTTGTCATGATTATTAGAATTTCAAACCATTTAATATTTTATTTATTTAATTATAAACAAATGAGATCATTTTATATTAAAAAATTATTAGAAAATAAAAAGAACAACTAAAATGAAACAAAAAAGTTTAACTTACAATAACAAGTAATAATTCCAATATTATTATTTCATAAAAATTTAACTGTATATAATTCTAAATTCACATGTAAATATGACTAATTTATACGAGTAGTTAAAATTTAAACCATTATAATGTGAAAGATGTATTATTTAGACAGACAGCTAATTTTGAAACACAAAGAAAGAGCCAATACAAAAGATATTTCTTCTCAAGTGTAGAAACACAAAACAAACAGAGATATTCAGATATGTTGAAATAGCATGGCAACAAAATATAAAAGTATTGGCTAAGATCGGTGGGGCAGTTACAGATCTAAACGCTTTTGTTTGGTCTTTTCTGTTTTGGTTCGGAGACATTCTTGGAGAAAGGTTACACACTTACTGTTGTAAATATATCAAAACACACTTAATTATCACCTGTACAATTAAGATTCAGAAGTATAGGTTTGAGTTTTTTGACGAGCTACATTAATTTTTGTTGTTAAAAGACGAGCTAGTCTTAGTTACACACTTTCTTTAAATTTCAAGTGCTAGAAGTTGGAACTTATAAAAGTAAGATGTTGAAACTTGAATACTATTATTGTTGAGTGGTGGGCCAACAAGGTCTGCAGCTTTGGAACCTGTCACATATAATATCTTAACCCATTTTGTTGATCCCACTTTCAGGCCTAAACTAACCAATAATTTACTCGCTTTTGGGGATTTTTTATGATAAAATTTGATAAAACTTTTTACACACACAAGAAAATAAACAGGAAGATTGGACCACCAATTTAAATATGTATGTAATAATAGAATACTTAATGTGAACGGAAACGTGCTTAGTTAAATGATGCTGACTCATTAATGTTTATATAATTATGACTTATAGAGTTACATAATACTATTATCTGGAACTGAAGAGTAACGTGACATGCTTATGATTTGTTTTGACTTAGTTGAAAACAAAGACTTTTGTATAATAACATGTCAAAAATGTTATTATCTAGTAAGCTTGCTTTTATTTTAATATTTTCTGAAACCGCAATCTCGATCAACTATTTCTTCACTATATATATATATTCATCAATAAAAGTGAAGTTGAATTCTATATTGTATACTACAAAGAAGCAGAGGCTGCAAGTAACTGCATATCTAGAGCTAAATTTTCAAATAAATAAATCATTGTGTTATTCTGTTTTATTGTGGTAAAAAAATCATATTTTATTTAAGTAAATAAAATTGCACTCATAGAATTTTGGGTAGGCCAGGGCATATCGGATCTTGGTTTGGGTTCGAGTTTCGGGTCTACCTTAAGAAGATCCAAATTGGACCCAAAACATATTTCAGTTCGGTCCGGGTCGGGTCTTTCCGGGTTCAGGTCGGTTTGGGTCTATGATGTAACACCCGGAATGAATCCGAAATTTTCGGGTAAATTTCGGGTCTCTGGTACCCGAACCCGAGAATCGTACCTGCTAACATTGGAACTGAAGTTTGATTAACTTATTGCATTGTAATTGAAAACAAAATCAATACCAAAGTGAATTCAAGTTCAAAGCCACAACAAAGAATATCAAAACCAATATGTTATGAGTACCAATCCAAATCTACATTGAGAGAAACATTAGGTAAAAAAAAGGAGCAACACAACCTTCAAACCAAGCCACTTATCACCCTCCAAACTCTTCAAACTCTATAAATCAAAACAAGTGATCAATCACTTCTCTGCAGCCTAATGAATGGAAAGATGATCAAAGAATAAGAAGACAAGTTTAATGAACAAAGTACCTCTTTGTAGCTTGTCTTGAAGTTCAACATCTGAAAGCAAATTCGAGATAGTAGTCAAGCCTTTGTCATTCATATGAATATCAGTCTTTAGCCATTGTTCTAAGCACATCAAAACCTCAAGTGTGTAATGTGTAAGGCAGCTCCTATATGGGTCAAGAATACGACCACTTGTATTGAATGCACTCTCAGATGCTACGGTGGACACTTGCAGGGCCAATACATCTCTGGCCATTTCAGCTAAGACAGGGAACTTTTTCGTGTGCATCTTCCACCAGCCAAGAATATCAAACTCTAACCCTTGTAGAAGCTTTGGATTCTCCACAGATTCTCTTAAGTATATATCCAATTCATTGCTGGAATCGTGAAGTCCTTTCTCATTTACCATCACTTTGTACACTAAATCCATACTCTCATAACCAAAACAAACATCATCAGCATCTAAATCTAAACACTCCCCACGGGTAGTGTCTTGAGAGTGAGAAGTATTAGACAAAGCTCCATAATGAAATGATGTTCCACCAGAACTAGATGTCTTAGTAATTACAAATCGAGTACTATATTCAGCAAACATTCTCTGTAGCACATCTAAAACTGATTCATATATCCCCTTGGCAACAATACTTTCTTTGCCATATAACTCATCAAAACAAAGTTGAGCAAATTGCATCTTATTTATAGGGTCAAACACACTAGCAATGATTAATATCCTATTGATATCCCTTAAACCAGCCCAATATTTTTCAAATTTTGCTCTCATAGCAGTAGCCTTTGAATGCAGTTCCTCGTCATCACTACTACAAATCCTAATCAAATTCTTCTCAATGGTACAAAATCGCCGCATAAAGCTTATGAGAATTCAACTTAGTTGATGCAGACACAATTCTCTCTCTCTGTTAAAATATGACTAAAAACTGAACCAACCTGTCTATTACTTCCCAATCTCGGTCTGTTGGTGACCCAATCCTCTGATTTCCATCTTTGTCCTCTTCAAGGAAGTAATTTTCATAGAGTTAGTCCTCTATACGCATCCTCTCGAAGGCTGACTTGAATTTATGTGCTCTGGTCAGCATTAACTACGTTGAATTCCATCGAGTTTTGCAGTCAAGTGATAGGCTTCCACGACTAACTTGTTTCCCAGCCTCCACCTTACTATCAAATGGTTGTAATCTTGAAGTTGCAGCCCTAACATACCGCACTGCATTACGAATTGCCACCACACTCTTGTGTATTTCTTGTAAACCATCATAAAAAACAAAATTAATAATGTGAGCTGAACATCTTACGTGTAAAAACTCACCTCCTAGAACCAAAGCTTTATTTCCTAATCCTTTTAATGTTTCTGTGAATCTCTTTAACACATTGATGTTAGCTGTTGCATTGTCCACATTGATTGTAAAGAACTACTCTATTCCCCAATCTTCAAAACACTGAAGCAAAACATATATTATTGTGGATCCTTTATGGTTTTCCACATGCTTGAACCCGAGCACCACCTTCTGTAATCTCGAGCTGGTATCTACAAAATGAGATGTGATGACCATGTAGCTGGCAGCTGTAGTAGGAGCCGTCCATATGTCAATAGTGAGAGAAACTCTTTGTTTGGTCTGCCTAAATATGTTCCTCATTGCTTCTTTTCGAGTTGCATTCATGTTGTACACATCTCTTGTACTTGTGCTTCTTGAATGGGGTGTGTATATATTAACCCTCCTGCAGAAATGTCTCCATGCCACTGATTCAACAAAAGAGAATGGCAACTCTGCTAGGACTATCAGCTCATTTGTAGCTTCTCTAAACACTTGTTCTAACACTTTTGCTTGTTGCAGATTGCCTTCAGGTGTTATAGCTTACTGATTACCTCCGTTTTCTCCCAAATTGAAAACTACTTGCAGGATTTCAAATGCTTCTTCAGACTTGAAGTCCTCGAGGTTGTACAACAGACATATTGTTTACCACACTAGTGACACTTGCATTTGTCTTGATTCTCACTGGTTCTTGTGAAATGCTGCCACACTTCTGACCTTGTCTTCTTTGTTCTTGTTGCACATTCACTCGCATTTCGTTTCCTTTTGTTGTCTGATTCCATCTCAATATCGTCATCATCTATTTTATCTGCAGTAGGTGTGAACTGCTCTTGCTGGTTTACGTCAGGTGATGATGAATCCATCCACATACAAATCAAATTAAGAATCACAAACTCTCGATTAAGAATCATAGAACAAAGAATAAGAAGAACAGACCCTCGAATCCTCGATTAAGAATCACAGAACAAATTGATTAAGAATCACAGACAACTCCATTAAGAATCACATAACACACTAAACACACCATCGTTGATTCAGCGAAAGCAACACAGTTCAATCGATTAAGAATGACAGACAAATCCATTAAGAATCACAGAACAATCGATTACAAGTCACAAACCAATCTTAAGACACAGACCCAATCGATTAACACACGAAACACACCATCGTTGATTTCAACAAAGCATCACAAAGCATCGATAATTCAATTCAACACACGATTCACAGACTAACGAAACAAACACGAAGCAAATATGATATACAAATCGTCGAATATTTAATAAAATAGCAAGAACTTACTTTCGACGATGGCATCCAACTTCGAATTTCCAGATCGCACTTTTAGGGTTTCGGTATCGCGTGAAGAAGAGAAGGAGAAATGTCGAAAGATGAAAAAAATTATTGGGTCTGTTTTTTTTCTTTTAATTATCGGGTCTATTTAGGTATCCATTGGTTTCGGGTAATACCCGAACCGACCCGAGACCCAATGGTTCTTCATCTTGAGACCCAATAGGGTATTTCTATGGAATCAAACCCAGATCCGACCTGGTTTTTTCGGTTCGGTTTCGGTTCGGGTCCTCGAATCCGGTTAATACGCCAAGGCCTAATTCTGGGATTGAACAAGTGACAAATTTTAGAAAAGATGGATGGTTTTCTTATTAACGTTACTAGATTAATGGGCCCTAACTAATAGTTCAATAGCCCAATAAGGTTTAAGAAAGATCCAGGGGGCGTAGTACATGAGTTACGTGTATATGATATGCCATGTGGCGAAATTTAATTGGATATCGACGTGGTTTCTATAGTAGGAAACTGGAATATAGAGGTAGTAAGCAGAGAAAAGAAAAAGTATTCTGGAAGAAACACTTTGCACGGTGCAAGATGGCGAGCACAGTGACGCTTCTACTATGTAGTGTTCTTCTTCTCGGAACCCTAAGCACTATTCAGGTTCATTTTGAGTGTTTCTTTTTGCTACTCGATCAATTTCAGTAAATTTGTTCTATTGATTTCGTCAATTTTTGCACGATCTAGATAATACCAAATATTTAGTGCGATTGGTTATGGTAAATTTGATCTTATATTCTTTACCGAAAAACAAATTATCTTAGGTTTCATGTTGATTTCTATTTGATTCGGTGTCGCAAATTGCTGGCGTAAGAGATCCAATAACCATATGATTGTTTGTTTGGGAATTTTGAATTTGGTCCTCAAAATGTGATTAGAGAGAAAATCAACATCATCGAATTGGCATATATTCAGAGAGCGGCTAATGTGTGTCCAAATGTATTGGAATTATGTAAATATAGTGAAACGGCTGTTTGCTAGTGTTTATATTGATTTTTTTGGATATTTGGTTTGGTGTTTCAGGCCAAAAAGTCGAAGGAAAAACTAAAGGAGATCACACACAAGGTTTATTTCGATGTCGAAATTGATGGAAAAGATGCCGGTATGACCTTTTTCCTGAGTTTAATATAATGTTGCATGTTGGTGCACTGTGCACATATTTTTTGTTCTACTAGACATGCTTTGTGATTTCTTCTTGTCTTGTCCATTGCTTTCCGCTGAAACCATTTATGCTTTCTTTTATAGGTCGTATAGTCATGGGTTTATATGGCAAGGCAGTCCCCAAAACTGCAGGTACCCTTAACCATTGGCATGTTTCTTGTGCTGTTGATTCTTGATTACAAGCTTAGGTATAACCAAGATGTTCATAAAGAAGACTGATCACTTCCTGAAATTTTTGTTTCTGCAGAGAATTTTCGAGCTTTGTGCACAGGTAAGCAAACAAAGCACTGCTCCTTTTCATCATATGGCAATCGAATATCTTAATAACTATTTTCTTCGCCATCACAGCTTAGCAAATGAGGTTGTTAACCTTGAAATGAATGCTTACATGAACTGTATTCTTATTTATTCACAGGGGAAAAAGGAATAGGTAAGAAAGGGAAGGCTCTCCATTACAAGGGGAGTTCGTTCCATAGGATTATACCAAACTTTATGCTTCAAGGAGGCGACTTTACAGATGGGAATGGAATGGGAGGAGAATCTATTTATGGTGAGACATTTGCTGATGAGAACTTCAAACTCAAGCACACCGGTCCAGGTAAGGGCTATATTGTGTTAATGTTATCGACACTTTGCCCCATGTAAGATTTTAAGCTGACCAATTGTTTTACTTTTTCTCAGGGTTCCTATCAATGGCAAACGCCGGTCAGGACACTAACGGATCACAGTTTTTCATCACAACTGTAACAACAAGCTGGTGAGTACAGAATCAGCCGAATTTCAAACACAGAAAAGCACCTTCGTGATCTTTCAGTTGATTTACTTTCAAGTTTTTTGATACGATCATACGAGTGGGCGTGTGGTACTTTCTGAGATCAGAGTTTCAGTTTCGGAATAGAATGATCGTCTTCTGATTAGAAAGCTGGTGACTTTATACAGGTTGGACGGAAGGCATGTTGTATTCGGGAAGGTAGTGACGGGAATGGACGTTGTGTACAAAATCGAAGCTGAAGGAAACCAAAGTGGAACTCCTAAGAGTAAAGTTGTGATTGTTGACAGTGGTGAGCTTCCTCTCTAACTCAACCGTCATGGAGCTTTCTCCAACTCATCCTCTATTGTTGAGCTTTTAGTACTTGCTGACCTTTCTGTTAAAACGACTCTCTTAGACACTTTATATAAGATTTCTGGTTTTATTTTTTCATTCTGCTGTTAACACAAGCTGCTTTTAAAATAGCTCTTATGCTCAAGTGCCGTGACGCCCGTATCACTTCACCGATGGGGCAATCAAAACCCTTACTTAGCCTAGTAATTTCATTCTGAAACTTTCTTAATCTACTAACATCTATTGACTAGTTTTTTTATCTAAAGATTTTATTGAAAATGCACACATAATAATAATTCAACATTATATTTAGAACAAAGTAAAGTTTAAGAAATTATATATACACATTCTTAGATAACTTGAAATTAGAAAAGGAGTAATTAGCGAGCGAAGGTTTGCTCCACATATAGTTAAACACACAAGAGCTAGCATCAGATATAGACAGAGAGATAAATTTTGGGATCTAAAGCTAAAACTGAGAATCGTTTGTAGTTTTAGTTTTGACTTATTCAGAGTTACACTCTGTGTCTAAGAAACTGAACTCTCTACTACGTCCGTCAAGCTTGATCAGCAGTGTTCCTCTGTTCTCTTCAGAATACCTAACTCCTTCTCTTTGTAGCAGCTTTACCACCTGACCATCCATAAATACTCATATACTGTAACTGTAATATTAAATTATTGGTTTCGTGCTTATAATCAATCATGTATGATGATATCATTTACGTATACTGGCTACATTCAGTTTCCATGTAACAGTGTGGAAGAAACTTACCGACTGTTTCACCTTCGACTTCCCAAACCCCGAAGACCCACATCCTGTGATCACTCGTAGTGTCTGAATGGCTGGATGTTTTCACAATAGTTAGGAGGAAGGAATATCTCAGGTTTTTTATGAAGACAAGATCAGGCGACGATGATCTATTAAGAAGACTTTTCATTGAGTTTGGTGAGAACTTACAAGGGACATATGATCCAAACAGGAGATGTAACTTCAGTAGCTTCATGGCATGTTTAACATGCTGACCATGCAGATCAATGGTTACTACGTTCTCTATACCTTTGTTTCTGCAATATTCATAAACAATGGCTTACTCTACAATAAAAGGAAAGACAAATGCGTATCAGCACAACTTCTTTTTATGCCTCAAAACAGCTAACCTCGCAACAAAAATATCTTGGCTTGCCCTCTCATCTGCCCGTTGAGCTATTTTAGATGCCACTCTCCCCTACGAGATTAAAGACAGGACAAGTTTATATGATTCCAAAAATTTGCCATAATAGCATGATTTACAGACTCTGACGGTCACCTTGTCAGAAAGGTAAGCCGCATGAGCCCTCCCTCCTTTCGAATATGCTTCTGCAGCCTTTGATCAAGTGTAGAAATGTATTAATTGAGGAGTAGAGAGTAGTCCAGACCCAGAGCTACAAAAGCAAGCAAAACTTACTTTTTGATAGTAGGACTTCGTAACATTCCACTGATCATTTGCATCTTTTCTAAGTTCATAATATCCATCATCCTTCGCTGCAATACATGTATTGATTAATTAGAAATGCAATTCATGAGTAAAAAAGATTAATTCAAGATTCGCAACACAAACAAGCAGTCAAGACCTCAGATGTTTATGCCAATGACACCATAGCAACAACTGCCAAGTGTTTCATCGGGTAAAAAAACATACATCAGAAACTTGTAGCCTGCAAACTATGGCAAAATGAGCCTGCTATTTGCAGCCATATATACATATGCTAAAATCAGGAAACCACAGTAAAATACCAAATTTATTAGGCTGAGGCTCTTCCCCACTAGATGAAGAAGCATCAATGCCAAGTGACTGCATTTTCTTTGCCACATTCCTCCAACTCATTTTCTTTGGTTCGTGTTTGGAACTCTGTTGAACGTTGAACAGACATTCCAACACTTTTTGTGGAAGACCAAACTCACAACTTCCTTGGCTAGTTGCAAAAGGATCTTGAGAACTCTTGAGAACTTTTGCGTAATCCCTACCGTGAGGAAAGAACAACAGGCCACATAATTAATTTTGACATCACCCACAATGTTTAAAATTAAAGCAGTTCTATCGTAAGTTTTGGCTTTCTAATGAGTAATGATGTGTTCAAGAACTGAATTCTCCACTACGAAATCTTTCGTTGGTACTCTTTTCATAGAAGATGATAAGGAAAAATTGCAGTGTATCAGCTATAGCGTAACTACTGCGAGTCAACTTCGATATTTTCAAATTTAGTGAACTTGAATAACCAGAAAAAGGCCTAAGAATCAAATGGGAGTAGTACCTTTGACTATAGTCTACACCCCAGAAAGAATCAGTATCAAAAGATGTCTCTGCCAGCTGTTAAATCATGTCAATAGATTGCACTTTATACTATTGTGTAAGAAAATGAATTAAACAGGCCTATGAAGAAAAGAAATAAAGCAATCACTTACACTATCGCTGATTCCTGTGTCGAAACCTTTACCATTCAATGAATCATCAGTTGATGAAGAAGACATGTCAAGCAAGATATTCAAAGCCTAAGAAGAAAGAATATTAAGCTTTCAAACAAATAGTCGGGCAAGTATTAGCGTATTCAGGGGTTTTTCCTGTAAATATACCAATACTTCCCCATTTAAGTTTCAAGACAATCTGCTTACCATGTCGACATCGTAGCCACACTGACCTGCAAAAATAGAGACTTTCATGTCAACTTTTCGAACAATCAAGTCTCTCCTCATAACAGTTTGATAGCTATATCGAAGTAGCGAATGTCGTGGCGCTCTCGAGATGTTATAAACCTTTGACATAGAAAACCTACGAAGCAACTATTGAGGATCATACATTCTCACTAACATCTTCTTCCAGGAAGAAATCAACTGACTAAGAAAAAGATTTAAAGACTCACACAGCACATCTCTAACAACAGCCATGCTAAGCTCGCAATCATCTCCAAGCATTGAACTTAAGAACTGCTCAGCGTTCTCTCTATCCGCAGCTTTTTTTCCACTCCCACAGAGCTCTTTTTGCACAGGTTCCGGCTTCAAATAATCCTTCCCAATTACAGAAGACACCATCCCTGTGGCAGCAATAACTCTATTCTGCTTACGTCCCTTAAAGCATCTCTCTCTCGTCAGATCTTCACCACAGCTAGAGCTTGAGCCAGCACCGTACTCAGAGGTAGACGAGGTTTCTTGACCCGAAGACACACTCGCGACCGAACTCGTCGATGGATCATCGCCGCTTTCCACCAGATTAGACAAAATCTCGGCGGCTTTGCTCAGATCTCCTCCTGCCTCTTTGTATGCAGCCGTCGCTTCCTCGATTGAAACCGAGGTAAAGGCCTCCATTAACGACTCGATTTTTTTTTTTTCAGTTTTTTCTAATTCCCTCTTTCCTTCACCGTCCTTCCTCTCTTCTTCCATGTCTTTTTTGTTCCCGTCAGACGCCTTCTCTGCATCACCGGCAGGTTTAGCGGCGCAAGACCGCTTCTTCTTCTTCTTCTTCTTCTTATGCTGACTCTTCTGCTTCATTATTGTACGAATATAGAAGAATCGAGTCAACGCCGTTGAAATCTCCACAAAATTCAATTAGTGTCTCTCTCCAATCTGCAGAATAAACCGAAAACCCTAGTAATCCGACGAGAAGCGTCGGGGAGAGGGAAGAGGGAAATTTGATTCCGAAGATCAGGCTTAAAGAATTTGAAGATGCCAATACAGAGGCAAATTATTTTTCTCCAGATTTGATTGGGAATCGGAATTGCCACGTCAATCCACGCGGTTCAGGAAAAGGGCTTCTTAAGAAAAAAAAAAATTGAAAAAACGCGGAGTTCCATGGGGGTTTTCTGAAGCTGATGTTCTTACGCTCACGATGCAAACACCCACCGGTTCGCTTCTGTTTCTAATTCCTACACGTTGAACTAGGCGTGGGCATATGGTTCCTCGGTTTGTTCGGTTTACGGTTCTTCGATTCTTAAAATAATAGAACTAATGGATATTTTCTAAAATTCGGTTCGGCTATTTTCGATTCTGGTTCCAAATGGATACTTTAAATTGGAACCGAAATAAATTTGGTTCTCAATCGGTTCCGGTTCCAAATGGTTATTAAGACAAAAACACTAAAAATAACCATTTTGTTATAAAAAATGTACACAAAACCGAACCGGAACAAAAAAGGTTTGTTTGGTTCAATTTCGTTTGGTTCCATTTGATTCTTTAGTTCTAGTTTTTATGCTCAACTAATCTTAGGAATAATAAAAATCAATTAATGAATTAGTTTTGGTTCTTACTTCGGTTCTCGGTTCGGTTCGATTCCTAACCAAGAATCGAAGTTACCTAAATTATAGAACCCTTCGGTTAATTCTTGGGAACCGAATTGGAACCAGAACCGAATTTTCGGTTCGGTTCGATTCTTCAGTTCCGATTTTTTTAACCAGCCCTACGTTGAACGGTTTCTTTTTCCAGTTTAATTGTCAACCAATTAGATTTCCAAATTGATTATCTTTTATTTAACTTTCGGTTCAGCATGAATTTTTAATTTGTTTTTATTTTTT
Organism: Lepidium sativum; assembly: GCA_023374145.1. NCBI lineage: Eukaryota > Viridiplantae > Streptophyta > Magnoliopsida > Brassicales > Brassicaceae > Lepidium > Lepidium sativum. The sequence continues at coordinate 5,086 of JAKUCM010000799.1, read as the reverse complement.
ACTTAGATTTCATCAAATAATATTTTTACTATCGAAAACAATTCAAGCGAATTCAACTTCCACGAATATGAAAAGTGAATTGTATATCATGTTAAACAACTCAGATCTATTCACAAGTTTGGATTAGTACTCTTTTTATAATAGCATAAAAAGAGTTAATTTATAGACACAATGCATTCAACAAAGTCTATCTTCCTTGCATTCGTTATAGGCAATAATTTGCTTTATATCTCTTCAGATTTTGGAAATCAAATTCCTAATAGACTATTCCTAACTGCTCAAGATATTAAAGGATCACAAAGCATGACTAAACTTTCCAACCATATATGGAAGACTTCTCAAGACTTTAAGTTTTCTTCAGCTCATGTACTCTAATTTGGTTTTTTCGCGCACTGAATCACAAGATTCATCACCTGACCCATACTATTAGAAGACTATTTAGGAATTCACAAACTTTAATGTTCTACCAATTAGATCAAAAACCCTAATCAGAACTTGAATGTCCATAACCACAATCTCCACCATTTTCTTGAGTGTTTTCTGTAAAATCTCACAGTCGACTCCAACAACCATCCTGAAATTGCATATGGAATTGGGGATATTTGAAGGAGGAATCAGATCACATGCAGAAACCTGTTTCAATATTCGATCATTGTGACCAATCGTATCAAAACTCAGATCGAAACACATTTCAAAAATTGTGGTTTCTTTCTCTATAAGGACATCTCCAAAAAGACTCTATTTTGAAGTTTCTCAAACTCTATATTTGAAGTTTCAAAGTGTTTCCCTCCAAAAGTAAAACTTCAAAACTTATTTTAAAACTATTTGTATTTTATACAATGGTCCGTATATTTGTTACAACTAATATAAATTCATAAAACTTTTGATAAGTAACTAATACATATATAAAAATATTACAGCAATATTAATTAATAAAAACTTACGTTAAAATGTAATCTTCATGTACCTTTCTAAAATATTTTTTTATTAAGTTTATTTTGTTATATTCTTGTTGTTTAATTTTACTTTTAAAATAATATAAATCTTGTTTTAATTTTATTTTATTTTATGTATAAAAATTAAATTTATAGAAATAAATTTAAAGATTTATGAGATATAAAAAATTTAAAGATTAAAATGAGAAATGAGAAAATATTTAAAAATCATAAATAAAATATATAATTGTAAGGACTAAAATGCAAATAAAAAGATGAAACTTCAAATCATAAATAAAATATAATTGTAAGAACCAAAATGCAAATAAAAAGATGAAACTTCAAATTTGAAGTTTTGAGTAGTGACACTCTGTATTTGAAGTTTTACTACCCAAAACTTCAAATTTAGAGTTTTAGAGTTTCTTTTTGGAGAACAAAAAACTCTATATTTGAAGTTATAGAGTGTATTTTGGAGATGCCCTAAGACAATTTATTTCTCTCATTTAGAAAGAAAATATCAGGGAGAAATACAAAATAATCATTTCTAATAATACATTATTTTGAGGGAAAAATGAATTTTTGGAGAGTATTCCTCGAATTTGAAAGAACACTATTCACTTTCTTTATTTCTATATTGATTTTTTTAATTTGTACTATAGTTCTTATGTTTATATGTTATGCATATAAGCATAAATAATATAATTTATTCTTTTGTTTGCTCAAAGTAATATAATGTATGTCTTATCATAAATTTAAATAAAATTATAATTTTATCGGTTACCAAGTCACACAAAATGCTAGAAAATTTGAAACAAAGAAAATACTGAAATTGTGGTCTGTAAATAATTAAGTAATTGACAATTATAGCTATTAGAAGAACTGATTCCAGTTTAGTCTCCAAAATCAATTTTCTCGGTTCTTAAGATTAGATTGGTTCAGGCTTGGTTAAGTCTCGGTTATGTTCTTCGTCTTCCTTTTTCTCGTTTTGTATAAAACCCCTTGTAACAGACTTTAGTTTGTTATGATCAATGAAAAGGTTAAACGGGATTCTTTGATTGACATGGTATCAGAGCTCTTGAAGCTATCTTCATCGATCTCATCCCTTTCTTGACTGTGTTTTTGACCGGAAAAGTCTTACGCTCTTCTCTGTGAGATCTCGGTTATTCCACCGGTGAAACTCAGTCTATATTTCCCTCTCTTCCCGATGATTTCTGTTCGAAAACCAAAGAGGTGAGTTGTTGGTGGAACTTCGACCACCAGAAGAAGATACCAAACTTCAATCGTAGAAGATGTAGATCAAAATCGTCTCTCAGCTGACAAGAACCAATCCGACGAAAATCAGAATCCAATTCTAACTTCGAACCAGAATATGAACTCGACTTAGGCTCCGGATCCGAATCAATCATCCTCCCCGACTTCGCAAGACGCCATAACAAAACGGGAGAATCAAGATCATTTCAACTTTGACGGGATTTAATTCTCGCTTTACTTCTTGACGAGCTCGGATAATCCAGGTTCTTCAATCATCTCTGAGATTCTTGATGGTAGTAACTACAATACATGGAATATAGTCATTTCGATTGCCCTAGATGCAAAGAATAAGTTCGGGTTTGTGGATGGTTCTTTACCTAGACCCGCATAAACTCATTCTTTTTTTAGAATTTGGTCAAGATGCAATAGCATGATCAAGTCTTGGATCCACTCTGTCTCTAAAGATATCTACAATAACATTCTTAGGTTGCCTGATTCAGTTGAAATCTGGAAAGATTTAATGTCTCGTTTCCATGTGCCAAATCTTCCAAGATTCTATCAAGTTTCCCAACAGATTTGGTCTCTTCAACAAGGAGCCATGGACTTGTCAACTTATTTCACTAAATTGAAGACTCTATGGGACGACTTGGAAGGGAAAGAGTGCTTGAAAACCTGCAGGAACTGCACATGCTGCAAAACTGCTAAGATCAAACAGGACAGGTCCAAGGTGATAAAATTCCTTGATGGGCTCTATGACTCTTATGCCAGCATCATAAGCCAGATCATAATGAAGAAGACAATTGCAGATTTGTCAGAGGTTTACAATCTCCTTGACCAAGATCATAGCCAGAGAAACATCCTCCCAGTCTAGAATGCTTCAGTATACAATGTGATAAAGATTGTTCCTGGTTCTGTAACCAGGTGAATGCTTCTTATGTCAATCAAAAATCACAAAGACCCATATGCTCCCATTGTGGCTATACTGGTCACACAGTTGACAAGTGCTACAAGATACACGGTTATCCCCTTGGATACAAGCATAGGGGCAAACAAAATGCTCAAAAGTTTGTAATTGCACAAGTCTCAACTGCAGGTCAACCTAATCGTGACTCACTTCTGTCAGGATTACTACAAAACCTTTCAAATGAGCAGATAGAGGGAGTAATAGCACACCTTCACTCTCATGTCTCAGCACCAGAGGATAAGGTTTCAATCCCATCTACTTCTGGAGGTATAATCACGACAGATGATGGTATGACTCTTAACTCATCTTCTCTCCAATTTTTTGGTATGCTGCAATCAAAGAAGCTTAGTCTTTCTAACAATTCTTGGATATTGGATAGTGGTGCGAGTCATCATGTAGCTCATGACAAAGGCTTTTTAGTAATTTGAACATCTCTATAGATAAACATGTTACTCTGCCAACTGGTGCTAACATCAAAATCTCAGGCATATGTGATGTTTGTTTAAATAAAAACTTGACCCTTAGAAACGTTCTCATCATACCTGATTTCTGTTTGAACCTCATGAGCATTAGTCAAATAACCTCTGATTTGAATTGTCGTTGTGTGTTTGATAATTCTACTTGTACCACTCAGGATCGTATCAAGGGGCTGATGATTAGACAAGCTGAAATGTTTTTCAACCTTTATGTTCTTGACAACAATTTGAATCAATTCTGTTTTCAATAATTCCATGCCTCTTTCTCTTAATGTTTTAGTTGATCTCACTATTTGGCACAATAGGCTAGGCCATATTCCTCTGTCAAAGCTTGATTTCTGATGTACTCGGTCTTAAATATCAAAATTAAACTCCCTTTCATTGTTCCATTTGTCCTTTAGCAAAACAGAAACGTTTACCTTACATTTCTAATAATAATATTTGTGCAAATGTTTTTGATTTGTTACATATTGACACTTGGGGTCATTTTTCAGTAGAAACTAACGAAGGTTACAAGTTTTTCTTAACTATTGTCGACGATCACAGCTGCATGACATGGGCATATCTTATGAGATCAAAAAGTGATGTCTTAAAGATATTTCTAGAGTTCTTAACAATGATCGAAACACAATACAAGGCTCAGGTGAAAGGTGTGAGGTCAGATAATGCTCCAAAGTTGATGTTCACTGATCTATTCAAAGCAAAAGGAATCCTCTCATACCACTCGTGTCCAGAAACACCGCAACAGAATTCGGTGGTAGAGAGGAAGCATCATCACATTCTCAATGTGGCATGTTCCCTCATGTTCCAATCCAACATTCCCCTAGCTTTCTGGGGTGATTGTATCCTCACCTCAGTCTTCCTTATCAGTATAATTCATTCTCCTCTATGAAATAATATTTCCTTTTTTGAAGTACTAACACATCAACAACCAGGATATAATATGTTTTGATTGTTTGGTTCATTGTGTTACAGCTCAATTTCTCCAAAACAGAGGACGAAGTTTCAACCTCGTTCAAAAGCATGCATCTTTCTCAGATATCCACTAGGGTATAAAGGTTATAAAGTGATGGACCTGGAGACAAATTCAACGCACATCTCATGGAATGTAGTCTTCTATGAAGACATATTCCCATTAAGAGTTGAAGCAGCAGAGCACTCCGACTTTTCTTCTCTATTGAGGACAGAACCAGATAAAGATCTTCCTCACACAACTAGATCTCAAACAGCTGCAAAAGAAAGCACATAGACAGTTCAAAATTTAACAGAAGATACAAGAGAGAAGAATAGATACATAGAACAGAAGCACACTACTGTCTCAACTTCTAAAAGAGTGCCCAAACAACCACTTCATCTCAAAGACTATTTCTGCAACACCACACAAATTAATACTTCATATCCTTTATCTGCTTTTATTTCTTTGGATGATTAAAGTAGTGAATATAAGTCGTTCCTTTGCT
>JAKUCM010000798.1:0-58169 GCA_023374145.1 Lepidium sativum | reverse complement strand
TGCACAGATCCATATCCTATTATATAAAGTTGGGTTTAAAAAGAATAATCGACGGGACCCTTCCACATGTCAAATCCAGCAGTGTATTATTTCGCAGTATTATATTATGTAAAGTTGGATTTCAAAATATAGAAATCAATAAGAATGTTAAATATTATCAAAAATATAATATACATAAAAAATTCATAAAGCCCGTTCATTGTACGAGACCATATTCTATTATATAAAGTTGAGTTTTAAAAGTTAACAATCAACGAGATTCTTTCACTTGACAAATCCAAAGGTTCCAAAATTTTCATTATCACATGATGTGAAGTTAATTTTCAAAAATTAGTAATAAACATTAGTTTTAAATATTATCAAAAATCCCTATTATATAAAAAGAATAAAGCTCTAAGTCCTCATCTACCAACAAATTTCGGACTCTATAACCCCCAATTGAAGTTCATAACTTCACATTCTTCTACTTTCTCTCCAATTCTATTCAAGAAACTCTCTTATTTGCATTTATTTTTTTTCAATTTAAACACAAGGTCATTCTAACTATTTACTATTTTTTTTTTGCATATAGTAGACTTTATGTGAAGTTTACTTGAAAAGTATACTTAATATGAAGTCTACAAGTAAAAAAATCTGTTAGTTTTGCATTTGATCAATATGTTGTAGACTTAACTTGAAGTCTATACATTTCTCTTTGTAGAAAAAAGCTTATATAGACTTCATATTAAGTCTATGTTAAACATGGTTAGTTTTGCAATTGACCAATGTGTTAAGTATCGAAATTGAAGTCTACTTCTAAATTCTGCAACCAATTTTAAAATTATACTTCATATGAAGTCTAATAAGGTTAATTTTGCATTTGACTAAGTTTGACTTTTGTATATAAATTCTACATGGAAAGTCCACACAGTGTAGACTTCATATGTAGTATACTATTTTGGTAAAGTAAACTTCATATGAATTCTACTTATAAATTACTTATGTAATTCTATATATGACATAATCATGTATAGAAAGTAAACTTTATATGAAGTCTACTTTACAAATAAGTAGATTTCATTTAAAATCTACACTATGTAGACTTCTCAAGTAGACTTCAAACACAAAAATCAAACTTAGTCAATTGCAAAACTAACCTTTTCTGTAGGTTGTTTGTGTAAAATTTAAATAAAGTCTACTTTGATAGTCAACATATTGGTTAGTTGCAAAAGTAACCTGATTTGAAAGTAGACTTCATATGAAGTCTACTTATGGAAAGTCAAACTTTGCTCAAATGCAAAACTAATCTATGAATAGACTTCATATAAAGTCCACATAGGGAGTAGACTTCAAATGAAATCTACATAGTGAGTACACTTCATAGTGAATACACTTCATATGTAAACTACATACATTATAGACTTCATTTGAAGTATATTATGTGGCAATATTTTTTGTAAGTAAATTTATTGCATATGTATAATTTTTTTTGTATTTTTAATGTGTGTTTCTCTAGTTTCATGCTTATGTATTAATTTTACATATTTATTTGTTATATTTATGGTTTTATAAATTTTTGAAATAATTTCGATGACTCATTCTGAGTAGACTTCATTTGAAAAATACACAGTATAGACTTCGAATGAAGTCTACTACGACATTTTTAAAAAAAATATTTAAAGCATATGTACAATGTTTTTTTTTGTATTTTTCCAATGTGTGTTTCTTTAATTGTCTACCTCTGCATAAATTTTACATGTTTATATGGTATATTTACTGTTTAATAATTTTTTTAAATAATTAGTTCATTCGGAGTAGACTTCAAATGAAGGCTACTATGGCAATTTTGTAATGCATGTAATTGAAGTCTATCTTATTAACATGGTTATATTTGTGTTTGTTATACATAAAATGATTCACTTACCTGATGTTTATGGTGAATAGATGATGTACAAGGTTTGGTTGAGCTTTAGATAGATAAGTACAAGGTTTGCTTGAGCTTAGTAAATCATATGTCGTATGTCTATACATTTCATGTCGATTATGTTATAATGTATGTACAATGTTACAATATTTCATTTGATGACAAAACTATTTATAATCTTTCTAGCATATGTAAACTTCATTTGCAGTATTTCTAATATTTGAAATACTTTGTAATTGAAGTACTTTAAGAAATAGCTATAAGTGCTTCAAAGAAAAATGATATATGATTACAATACTTCTTTGAAAAATACTAAAAGCTTAAATTTACAACACTTATATACTACAATTAAAATAGAATTTTGTCCATACTGTTAACAATCTCTTAACAGCAATTGATTCAAGTTTATTGAGATAGAAATTAGAAATAGCTTATTGAGCTTTATTATGCAAGAAACATAGAAGAAGGAAAAGACTTTAAATTTTCTTCAAGATAGTTGCTTGGAGGCAACTTTCTAGGTTACAATCAAATTCTCATAAGAATAATATTTATACTATACTAACTTGATCAAAACCCTAAACACATGGGCTCATTAGATTGGTAATGGCTTGTCTAATGGTCGCTCTAATATTTTCCTGCAAAATTGGCGTCGGGTTTAAGCACGATGACAAGTTTGGAACTGCAAATGAAGATGAATTGGATAAGAACATGAGAAGTCTTAGTGAAAGGAAGATGTAGATTGATCCTCCATTCTTCATCATAGAAATATGAAACCAATTTCTTCAAAAACTATGTGAAAATCCTTGCCTATACTTGGAAATCTATCATGACTCACTGAGAGGTATCTTTTGTACTTGGCAAGTTTAGTATAGACTCTCAGAGGTACTTTTAGCCATTACTTTGCACATATATTCTGATTCTGTACCCAACACATAAGAGCATAGAGCTATGGTTAACTCCCTTAAGTTGTATCATAATGAAGATGGTTCTTCCTCAACATCGAATGACTATTACTCCCTCTCAGATTCTTATTTCATAGCCATATTACTATACTTAATTTGCTACAACTTGGTTCCACTAATGTTCACCAAAAATCCCGCATCTAAACATTCAGTTTTACTTTCAGACATTTTTACGAGCACCTTGTGTGCACTAAGGAAAACCAGAACCAAAAACTTGCAAAAATCAACATTATCCAGCCCAAAACGCCAGCCTATTCATTAAACTCCGGTTCCATACCTAAATCTAAACCAACCAACCAGCTCCATCTATCAAACAACATTGTTCTTTTTTGGAGAAAAGAGAGGAATTACCACGAATATAAAGAAGGAATAGGCTTCTTCTGCAACCAGATGCTAGGGGCAAGAAGTTGGTGAGATGAATCCCATGAACCAGTTGAAGCTCTGATACCATATTAACAATCTCAAAACAGCAATTGATTCAAGTGTATTGAGATAGAAATTAGAAATAACTCATTGAGCTTTATTATGCAAGAAATGTATAAGAAGGAAAAAACTTGAAATTGTCTTCAAGATCAAGATAAATTTTATATTGATATCATAAGATTGAGAAGAAAGAGAGTCCCTTGCATACAACTCTCTAGATTACTATCAAATTTCTCATAATAATAAAATTTATACTATACTAACTTGATTGAAACCCTAAACACATGGACTCATTAGATTGATAATGAACTTGTCTAATGGTCTCTCTAATACATACAACTTTCCTAGTTTGTCTACGTACAATAAAATTTAATAAAACTTCATAGCATCACAGAGGTGCCTTCCAACCATTTTTGTGAATCGTGGGATCAACTAAAACATATACTAAATTCAACTGCAAAAAAAAACATATTCTAAATAGATGTTCCAACAAAAAAATTTATCAAAAAACAGAATTCCAAACGTCGTTGTCTAAACCATAAGCTGATTGTAGACAAATCAAACAAATAAAAACCATTTTCAATAAAACCACCTCAAAACAGCTAAAAACACTACTCTACATCCAAAGAGGCTTTGATCTCATTCAAAGCTTTCCCTGAATACAGTAAAAACACATTGTAACTTTGAGGAAAGCTGATCTTTTTAGCATGAACTTAAAAAATATGTTTGTAACCAACTACATGATGCAGAGATAAAATTTAAATCAAAGACTACAACAATTATAATCAGTTTTAATCGTTCCCACATAATACACTCAATTTCCAGCTCAGCTTATAAAGAAAAAAGAACAATTTATATAAATTGAAAACAATTGCAGAAACAATGAGATTAGAAAAAGAAAATAAAGAGAAATCTACCATTTTGAAAGAGAAGCAAATCAAACAAGAGAAACAAATCAGTAAAAAACTTAAATGGTATACAAAATCAAACCAAAATACAGAGATAAATATTATCATTTTGTTGTGAAAGCCATAAAAATCTGACAAAAATGAGATAAAGAACTTAAAAAGCCAACTATTTCGTTAATATTATAGATGTTAATAGTATGTAAAGGATAGATTTGTCATTTACCTCTTAAACCTAGTGTTTCTACGTCTCTATATATTGTACATTTCCTATCAATAAGAATAATTAAGCTTATCAAACTACATGGTATCAGAGCCGTTTAGATCCTAAAACCTAAAAATCCTTTTCCGCCTAACAATTTTTCAAACTCGACCGCAGCTATCTTTTCTTCTGTTCGCGATGCCAACCACCGAAGCCATATCGATGACTGATACCACAACACCTCCAACTTTGCCAAGTTAACCGAGTGCACCTTTCTCATGTGGAGCCGCCAGATTTTGGCCCTACTCAACGGCTACAACTTTGCGGGATTCGTCGACGGAACCCGCCCATCACCACCGCCTACGGTCACCCTCAATGACGTGATCACCACTAATCCCGATCACGCATTCTGGAAAAGACAAGATCGACTTGTCTTTAGCGCTATTCTCAGCGCAATCTCACCATCTATTCTGCCGATTTTTTCTACCGCCAACACTTCCGCTAAAATCTGGAGCATTCTCACATCAATCTATGCCAAGCCCACTCGTGGCCATATCAAGCAAATCAAGCATCAAGTGCGAACATGGACCAAAGGTAACAAATCTGGGAATTAATATTTTCAAGGATTTGTTACTCGATTCGATCAACTTGCGCTCCTTGGCAAGCTGGTTGATCACGAAGACAAGATCGAATATATTCTAGCTGGTCTCCCTGATGATTACAAGACGCTGGTCGATCAGATCGAGAGCCGTGACACCACCCCAACACTCGCTGAGCTTCACGAGAAGCTAATCAACCATGATCTCAAGCTTCTCCAACACGTCGAAACCGCTGCACTCGCCCCTGTCTCCGCTCATGCTGCTTCGGTTCGGTACCACAACAACACGTCTTCTGGTCCTCGCTACTTTAACAGCGACCACAACAACAACTCTCAGCCACGCCAACATCGCTCTGCTCATTCGTCTCCTAACGCTTCCTCTCGCTCCAAGCAAGCACCGCGTGGCTACCAAGACAAATGTAAAATTTGCGTGGTCTTTGGGCATAGCGTCCGCTCGTGCTCGTATTACCAGCCATCTCGAGACACCTACTCAGCGCCCTTATCTCGCAACCCAACGTCGGTGACCTCGTGGCGTCCTAGGGCTCACATGGCCTCCGTTGCGGGCAATGATTCCAACTCGTGGCTTGTTGATTCCAGTGCTACCCATCATCTCACTAGCGACCTGAACAACCTCTCTCTTCATCTACTTTACAACGGTGGAGAAGAGGTTACAATTGCTGATGGTTCGAGTCTCGCAATCTCGCATACCGGTTCCACCTCTCTTTCTACCCAAACTCGTCCTTTACATTTGAATAAAATTCTTTATATTCCTAACCTTCACAAAAATATTATTTTCGTGTATCAATTATGCAATACTGATCAAGTGTCGGTGGAATTTTTCCCCGCCTCTTTTCAGGTGAAGGATCTCAGAACGGGGGTCCGCTTGCTCCAAGTGAGAACTAAAGACGAGCTATACAAGTGGCCAACACCTCATCCTCAAACCGCGTCCTTCAACATCTCTCTATCCTCCTCCAAACCAACGCTCCCAACATGGCATTCTCGCCTTGGCCACCCGTCTCCACCCGTTTTACATTTCTTGCTTTCCAAATTCTCGTTACCTTGTTCGCAATCCAATAAAGACTTCCCGTGTTCTCATTGTTTCATCAATAAAAGCCACAAGTTGCCGTTTTTGACAAATACAATTGTTTCAACACACCCATTAGAGTATATTTATTCAGATGTTTGGATGTCTCCCATTTTATCGAAGGACAATTACCGCTACTATGTGATTTTTGTGGATCATTTCACGCGTTATACGTGGCTATACCCATTGAAGCAAAAATCTAAAGTTCGAGTTACATTCATCGTCTTCAAAGCTCTTATGGAAAAAAGGTTTCAACAAACTCTCAAGACCATCTACACCGACAATGGGGGCGAATTCATTGCTCTACGCTCTTTTCTTGCGTCCAGCGGAATCTCTCATCTAACTTCTCCACCACACACACCAGAACACAATGGACTTGCCGAACGTAAATATCGTCATATCGTTGAAACGAGTCTCACTCTCCTTCATCAAGCCTTCATACCGCGCGAGTATGGGTTGTATGCTTTCGCCACCGCTATCTACCTCATCAATCGCATGCCAACCAAAGTGCTCCAAGATTAATCCCCTTATCAAAAGCTCTTCGGTCAATAACCAAACTACATGAAGATCAATGTGTTCGGCACTCTTTGTTTCCCGTGGCTCCGACCGTATACCTCACATAAGCTCGATGCACGTTCTCTTCCATGTGTGTTATTGGGATACTCACTTACTCAAAGTGCGTATCTTTGCCTACACTACCCAACCGGACGCGTATACATCTCTTGCCATGTCCAGTTCGTGGAGTCCGTATACCCCTTCCAACAACGACCCGATGTCCTCTCACCCGACTCCGCCTCCACTGATCACGATCCCACCGATCTCATCACCACCTCCATTCCGTTTACCACACCACCACTCGTATCAGCTTCGTCACAAGCGCCTCCCGTCTTGGATCCTCTACTCGCATCTTCGGTACGTTCCTCTTCCCCTCCACTTATTACTTACCAACGTCGCCATAAAACTACCAACACTCCCAATTCTAATCCCAACTCCATTACAACACAACCTGATCCTACCCCTGTCGAACCACAAATGATAACTCTGCCTAACCAAACCGCAACCACTACTGTTATTGAACCCGTTTCAAAATCGTCCAAAACTACCAAACCCAAAAACCCGAAACCAACACAAAACACTCACCCTATGCAAACCCGTAAAAAGGACAATATTACTAAACCTAACCAGAAAAAGTCATTTACCGCCATTGAAACAAAACCACAACCTCTTCTCCCAACCACGGTAATTCAAGTTTTACGAGATTCGAACTTTCGGAAAGCTATGAATGATGAACTTAATGCTCAACTTTGTAATCATATGTATGAGTTGGTGCCTCCAAAACAAGGATATAATGTGATTTCCACTAAATAGATTTATGCTCTAAAATATTTGCCTAGTGGTGCTATTGACAGGTACAAAGCTCGGCTTGTTGCTCGCGGTTTCAACCTAGAATATGGACTCGACTATTCCGAGACATTCAGCCCCGTTGTGAAGTCTGTTTCTATTCGTCTCATTCTTCACCTTGCGGTTACTAGGGGCTGGAAAATTCAACAACTTGATGTCAATAACGCATTTCTTCATGGTACTCTTGATGAAGAAGTCTATGTCTCTCAACCCCCGGGATATGTTGATCATGACATGCCGAATCATGTGTGGCGTCTTCGGAAGGCTCTTTACAGTCTCAAACAAGCTCCTCGGACTTGATATAAAGAACTCCACGATTATCTACTTCAGTTTGGCTTCACCAATTCTATTGCTGATACGTCGGTATTTATCTACTCTCATGGTCATGATCTCATCTATACATTAGTGTATGTTGATGATATCATAGTCACGGACAGCACCTCTACACTTGTTAATGACTTCATCCCGGCTTCGTCTACGCGATTCTCCATCAAAAAGCCATCCGATTGTCCTACTTTCTTGGCATTGAAGTTATTCATACACCGCAAGGTCTCCACCTTATGCAAAGAAAGTATATTGTTGATTTACTGGAGAAGACAAAGATGAGCAACGCAAAACTGGTTATGACTCCCATGCCACCACTACCGCACTTAACACAAAACTTGGGCTCTCCTCTTTCATGCTCTCGCGAGTACCGTATGATCATGGGTAGCTTGCAATACTTACAATTCACGCGACCAGACATTGCTTATTCGGTTAATCGTCTCTCGCAATATATGCATGCTCCCACTGAACTTCATATGCAGGCTGCTAAGCGCATCCTTCGCTATCTTGCTGGTACGGTTTCACATGGTATTACTATAAAGAAGAGTTCTAATTCGGTTCTTCATGGTTATACCGATGCGGATTGGGCCAGAGACACGAATGATTTTATTTCCACAAACGGGTATGTCATCTACCTAGGCACGACACCGATTTCATGGTTTATCTCGCAAACAAAGGGGCATTGCTCGATCGTCTACCGAGGCTGAGTACCGTGCGGTTTCCGCCACCGCCACTGAAGTTCAATGGATAATTTTGCTCTTGAAGGAACTCGGTGTTACAAGTTCCACATAGCCGGTCATTTACTGCGATAATATAGGCGCAACATACTTATGTGCCAACCTAGTTTTCCACTTCCGAATGAAGAATTTGGCGCTTGACTACCATTTCATTCGAGAACTAGTACATAAGGGACTTCTCCACGTCGTGCATGTCTCATCGAAAGACCAACTCGCGGATACTCTAACGAAACCTTTGTCACGACCGCGATACTTAGATCTTAATAGCAAGATTGGCTTAACCTCGGTTACCCCATCTTGTGGGGGCGTATAGATGTTAATAGTATGTAAAGGATAGATTAGTCATTTAACTCTTAAACCTAGTGTCTCTACGTCTCTATATATTGTACATTTCCTATAAATAAGAATAATTAAGCTTATCAAACTACAAATATAATAAGAAGAGCATTTAACATGACATTATGAGTCACATGCCAAATCATAAAGAGTAATAAGATATATAACGACAAAGAGAGGTAACACAAGTCGATGACAGATTGCCAAGTGGTGTAGTCACTTTACAAATCCTCAAGACACCAGAGATCGAACCACCTACATGTAGTAGTAGGAGCGGGATTTAAAAGCCACTAGACTAATTGACAAAAAAAAAAGAGAGGTAACACAAGAAAACTGTAATGACAAAGCTAGTTTTTGATAAGCTTGATGTCCCTCTCGTTCCTTTGACAAAAGGGAAACGCTGAGAAGTAGCTAAAAGTACTTAGAGCATCTCTATTAGTTGGATACTTATTTGAGGTTCTAAAATAATAAAATATTATTATTTTATAAAAATTTAGTTTTTATTTAAGTTTTATTTCTTAAAATTTTTTTGTCAAATCATATAACATCATATGTAGATGTGGGTTTCTTATTTGGAAAACTAGGTCTCTTAACTTTCTTATTTGAAAACTCCATTCTCGTCTTTTTTTTACTTTACTATTTTTTTTTCATTTTTTAATGTTAAAAGATTTTATCTCCTCTTTCAAGAAACTCTTGTTAGAGGTGGTTTTAAATAATAAAGAGTGTGTGTCGTTTATTTAAGGTGTTCTGCTGTATAAATTAAGTTTGGCTGCCGAGTGTATTTTATTCCTAAACAAAGTTTGGAAACATTATTTAAGAATTATTCAGATATATCTCTTCTTCCTCTCTTATTCCCTTCTTTTTTATCTTTTCTCATATTTCTCATATTCAGGTTAAGGGGAGTTAACATTGGTATCAGAGCCATTTGGCATGTAACCATCGTGAACAAAAATGGATCCATCTTTCGTTGAGACACAAATGAATCGATTGAAGGAGGATCAAGTGTCGATTAAGGACACTATAACAGCGATGATGAGGAAAATAGAACAAATGGACCAGCGGTGGATGAATCTGATGTAGAAACCTTCCAATGAGTCTCAAGCTTCGCTTGAGAGACTTGAGTTTCGTGATTTGGGGAAAGTGCCTATGTTTGCTACTCCTCTCACTTGTTCTACACCATAGTTGGCTAAAGGAGATGGGTGGTTGCCTTTGCCGTCGCTGGTTCACCCGTCAACTCATATAGGTTCCACCTCGGTTCAGGTACCTGAAAGTAATAGATGAATTTTGATAAGGTTGGGCTTATCAATGAGTCTCAGGCCACTGTAGAGAGACATAGGAAGAAGAAGAGAGTAAGAGGAAAGATTGTTGTTTTAATAATTGATTGATACCAAACTTAGGGTTGTATCTCTTAAATATACAACCCTTTTGTCTCTTTACAAACACAACATTTATAAAGATATGAAACCTTTGGTTTCAACTAGAGTAACTCTCAATAGCTGAACCTGTTTCTTCTTGTCATCGATCTCTTAGCCACTTCTCCTTGTCCTCTATTTCCTCTGCATAACAGCAATGGGATATGACAACCTATCAATATCTCCCCCAATAGCAACCACCTTGACCTCAAGGTGGAAGGTGGGGTACTTCGTCTTTAAGTTCCCCAAACTCTTCCAAGTGTTTTCGCAGCTATGCAATCCTTTCCATTTCACCAAGACCTCAGTCTCGGTCTTGTTCGGTATTTTCCGTATCTCTAAAATGTCTTCCGGTTCAGTAACCCATTCCATGTTTTGTGACAGTATCTTCAGTAAAGGCTGAGCTTCTTTGTTAGAGGGAACAACCTTCTCCAGTTGTGAAATGTGGAAAACTGGATGTATGAAGCTATGTGGACGTAGCTGCAGCTCATACGCAACTTGTCTAATCTTCTTTAGCACCTTGTCAGGACCAAAATAGCGTGGAGATAGCTTCTCATTCCTCCTTACTGCCACGGTTTTCTGCCTATAGGGTCTCAGTTTGAAATACACTTCTTCACCCACTTCAAAGGATAAATCTCTCCTGTGTTTATTAGCCGATGCTACCATCTTAGTCTGACTGTTACTCATGTGTTCTCGGAGTTCTGCCAGCAGACCATCTCACTGGTGCAAGAGCTCTTCGAGTTGAGCATTGGCTGTAGGAATATCACCATAATGCATAATTTTGGGAGGGTCTCTTCCGTTAATTACCCTGAAAGGTGTTGTGTTTAATTGTCGTGTGGTGCGTTGTATTGTAGGATTATTCTGCCCATGACAATCATTCCCACCACGACTTTGGGCGACTGCCAACAAAACACCGCAAATACGCTTCTAAACACTTGTTTAACACCTCTGTTTGCCCGTCAGTTTGAGGGTGGTAGACCATGCTTTTGTGTAATTTTGTCCCCTGTATCTTGAACATCTCTCCCCAAAAACTACTGCAGAGTATCGTATCCCTGTCAGATACAATGGTTTCGGGATAACCATGAAGACGAACAATCTCGTGCAAGAAGACTTCGGCTACACCTTTGGCTGTAAAAAGGTGTTTCAATGCCAAGAAATGGGCATACTTGCTTAATTTGTTGATCACCACCAGAATTGTATCCTTCCCATGTGAGATTGGCAAGCCTTCAACAAAGTCCATACTTATGCTTGCCCAAATCTGCGTTGGAACGGGAAAAGGTAATAATAGGCCAGCAGGAGTGAGTGTCGAATACTTACAGGTTTTACATACAATACATTGTTCAATGTACTTGGTGATGGTCTTCTTCATTCCTCTCCAATAAACCTCTCTGTCCATTCTTTTGTATGTCTTGAGTGTGTCTGCATGACCACCAATCACACTCTCATGGAACTGTTGCAGCAGTTGTGGAATGAAAGGCGAATCCTTGGGCAAGACTAGAGCCTTGTCCTTGAACAACAGTCCTTGTATGACCTGAAACCCTGCAGCCACTAAACCGCCCTGCTGCAGCTGCGATATTATGCATTGGCAATCGTCATCCTTGCTGAACTGCTTTTTAACTTCTTCCAAATCCACAGTTAAAGCCTCGCAGGATTATATCATCTAGAGGGTTTCGAAATCCTGACGGGGAAAGAGCATCAGCCAGCTTATTTTCCACTCCTTGTTTGTATTCAATTACATAATCAAGCCCCGCAACTTCGCAGTCCATTTATGCTGCTCACCGACGAGATTCTTTTGGTCCAACAGATACTTAAGGCTCTTTTGATCGGTTTTAATCACAAATCTCCTTCCCATTATGTAATGTCTCCACTTGGTGATAGCGAAGACAATAGCCAAAAGCTCCTTCTCATACACAAATTTCTTCTTTCCTTGATTCAAAAATGCTTGACTTATGAAAGCCAATGGTCTTTGATTTTGTGACAAGATAGCTCTGATGACTGATCCGGAGGCATCAGTTTCAATGGTGAATTCCTGTGTATAATTTGGAAGACTGAGAGTTGGCAACTCGACAATGGCACCTTTTAACTTCTGGAATGCTTCCCTACACTTCTTGTTCCAGCTGAAACCATTTTTCTTGAGCTGTTGTGTCAAAGGCTTGGCTATCTTTCCATAATCTTTCACGAATCTTCTATAGTGTTGTGACATTCTTTGGTTCTTTCTAGCGTATCATGGCAGCCACTTTGGGCTGGTCCGCAGCTACACCTGCTCGGGATATTACGTGGCCCAAGTATGCCACCTCCGGTTGACCAAACAAACATTTCTTGAGGTTTGCATAGAATTTGTGTTTCCTTAAAAGCATGAAAACCTGCTCCAGATGTTCTGCATGTGCCTCTTCGCTCTTGCTGTACACCAAGATGTCGTCAAAAAATACGAGCACAAATTTTCACAAGAGTGGCTGAAATACCTCATTCATTATGCTCTGGAATGTTGCAGGGAAGTTGGTTAGCCCGAAGGACATTACAAGGAACTCGTAATGGCCTTCGTGATTGCGGAAAGCTGTCTTGGCAACATATTCTTCCCATACTCGGATTTGACGATAACCGGACTTAAGATCCAACTTCAAAAATATTCAAGCTCCCTGAAGCTCATCTAGCAAATCCTCTATCATTGGAATGGGATAATGGTCTTGAACCGTTACTTTATTTACCGAACTGCAATCCACGCAAAAACGCCAACCTCAATCCTTCTTGTTTACTAGCAACACCGGACTTGAGAATGAGTTATGCTCGGTTGGATGATCTGTGCACTCAGCATCTCCTTAACCAATTTTTCAATCTCGTTTTTCTGCTAGAAAAAGTACCTGTAAGGCCTTGCATTGACCGTCGATGTCCATTCTTTGAGTGTAATGGCGTGTTCCTGAAAAGAAACTAGCGGTATACCTTGCGGTATCTGAAACACATCTTGGAATCTGGACATGAGGTGTTTAATATCCTGACTCACCACCGCTGGTTTATTCGGTGTATCTCCTTCAATTAGGGCTGACAACTCGATCAGACAAGCAATCTCAGTCTCCCTACAGCTAGTGTTCAACGCCTTTAATGAGACTTGCTGTTTTACCAATGAAGGATCACCACTCAATGTGATCCATTTTCCGTCAACTTTGTAACAAATCTGGTGAAGCCCCCAATTAATCCTTGTCTCTCCAAGTGAGGCTAGCCAAGTATACCCCAATATCAAGTCTGGTTCTCCCAACTGGAACATCAAGTACTCTTGTACAATGCCCACTTCTTGCACTCTCATTTCCAGTTTACACTTTCCTTTCCCGTGGTGATATTGGCCACTGTTGATTCTCACTCTAAATCTCTTGGTTCGGTCCACTTTCAGATTCAATTTTTCTTGTAGCAACAGTGAGATGAAATTGTTGGTTTCTCCGGAATCTATAAGTACCAACACCTCTTGGCCATTTATCTCTCCCTTCACCTTTAGTGCTCTCTCTGTCGAAAACCCTACTAGTTAAACACATGGAAAGATCCTCCTCATCGAACTCATCATCGAACTCTGGGGTCTCACTAGGCTTTGCCACATGTTCGGCTTCCTCCTCCCCAGCAAGTTCTATAGCCCTTAACTGAGTAGGTGATCAACATTTATGCCCCATGAAGAATTTTTCTCCGCAAAATCTGCAAGGATTTTGTATTCCATTTTTCTTCACCTCTGTAATTCATGTGGAGTTTGTTAACTCTGCGTTACGCCTAGCTCCCGCATCACCTTTGTTTCCCCATGCATTACCTCTGTTATTACAGCAATGGTTCCTTGAGTTTTGACTTGCCTTTGCCTGAAGTTTCGTTCGTTAATCACACCCTCTACCATCTTAGCATCCTCAATTAACTCGTCCATTCACACAAATTTGCACATCACTAACTGTTCTTGTATATGTGGAGGTTCTCCCGACAATTCCTCAAACGTCTCCAAGTATTCATTTACCGACCCATACTGCCTCAACTTCCACAACTTACAAAGAGAATCATCCCCCCTTGTAGCCTTGAATCTCTGCTTAAAACGACTCTCGAAATCTCCCTAACTCATGTATTCTCTCTTGTCTTGTGTATTGTGTGACCACGTGGTGGAGCTTCCTGTGAGACAAGGGAGAGCCTCCAACAGTTTGTCTTTCTCTCTGATGCGATTGGGCACAAAACACTTCTCCACTCTATAAAGCCAATCTGACGGGTTCTAGCCTTCATACAGAGGTATCTCCACCGACTTTCTTAGGGATTCTGTTTTCTCCTCAAAAGCTTCTGTCTTTTCCATAAAAGCGAGACCTTTACCCTTATCCAAACTTTTTCCCGAAAAATCTGAAGGTTTCAAGTACGAAGGAGGTAATGGAAGCAATCCTTCTACACCTCTGACCAACATGCTTGCCTAGTCTCCTGCAACCTTCCCTTTGTCTTTGGCTAGGGGATTTGGGCTTGCGCTCGATGTCGGAGTATCCTCAGCATACAGGAGTCTATCCATCTTCAAGGATAGTTGATTCATGCTCTCTTTCATCCAACCCATATCCTTGTCCATCTTTGTCACTTTTTGGTCAAAGCCGACGACCTTCCCCGTATGCCCCAACGACGCTCTATGTAGCTCAGCGGTGAGCTTGTCGATTTTGGCCAGGTGGGCTTCAAAAACATAAACTTTCTCTTGGCTAACCACATTGGCATAACTTTCAGGTGGCTTGTGGCCCATTACTGTGCTCTGATACCACTTGATAAAGTTGGGCTTATCAATGAGTCTCAGGTTACTGTAGAGAGACGTAGGAAGAAGAAGAGAATAAGAGGAAAGATTGTTGTTTTAATAATTGATTGATAATCCCCAAATTTAGGGTTGTATCTCTTGAATATACAACCCTTCCGTGTCTTTACAAACGCAGCGTTTAGTGAAATATATATAAAGATATGAAACCTTTGGTTTCAACTAGAGTAACTCTCAATAGCTGAACCTGAATCTTCATGTCTTAGCCACTTCTCCATGTCCTCTGTTTCCTCTGAATAACAACAATGAGATAAGCCAACCTATCAAATTTCTCAAAGAGAACTGGGTGATGTTGCTATTAAGAAGTTCTATCAGCCAAGATTTGAAGGGTAAAGTGCATATGATTGGATTTTTAGGGCAGAGAGGTACTTTGAATCGAACAAGGTTCTAGAAAGGGATGAGTTAGAAATGGTCATTTCATGTGACAGGAGAGACCCTTCCTTGGTGGAAAATGACTTATTATAAAGAGTGTGGGTAGTTGGATGGCGTTTAAGGAACAATTTAATATGAGGTTTAAGGAAACTTATGAAGGTCCTACGTGTGATGAGTTATATAAGTTGAGACAAACGAGTTATGTCGCTGAGTACAAAAAGAAGTTTGAGGCACTATGTTCAGACTTACCTGAGGTTCCAATGTCAGTCCTAGAGGTGGTGTTTTTGGGAGGATTGCAGAAGGAAAGAAGATATTATCTTTTGTGATGTTGTCCCAATGGGTTAAATCATATGATAAGGATAACAAAAGTGATTGAGCAACAAGAAGCTGAACTTAAATCATTGAGCTACATGAGTAATTACAAGGCTTTACCGTGGAGTGGAGGACTAGTGAGACAAAATTACAGATCCACTAATAAAAATACAGCCATTTTTCCTTACAAGAAACCTGGTGAGGACAATAAGGATCACATGAGAAACCCAACATAGGGTGGGAAAGTAGTGATAAATCCTTGTAGACATTGTGTAAAATGTTTTTTCTCAAGTCATAGATGTAAATCCCAGCAGCGTTTGAGAGCCTTAGAGGTTGATCTAGAAATGGTTGATGAGTTAGAAGAGGATGAGATATTGGAAAACGGGATGCAAGAGATTGATTTGGAAGCTTCGGCCTTGAGAAACTGAGACTAATGTCAATGACAGGTTTAGAGGTGGAGAAATCCTTGAGATTGGTTAGGAAAGTTGGAGATGTTGAGGTGGTCATACTAATAGACTCATGAGTGACCACTAACTTCATCTCTTGGGAATTTATGAAGAGATTGAAGCTTAAGTTGACTGACACTAATATTTTAAGTGTCGCAGTAAGTAATGGTCAAATTATAAAAGAAAGAGGCAAGTGTGTTGAGATCACTTTACATTTGCCTAATGTAAATATTACGGAGGAATTTCTATGTTTCAATGTGAGACCAACATATGTAATTCTAGGCTACATATGGTTAGCCCAATTGGGAGAGACCAAGGTGAACTGGGGTTTACATATGTTACTTTTCAAGCATAATGGGAAATGGAAGTTAGTCATGGGTGACCCAAGTCTTTTGAGGAAACTTGTATCATTTAAGGCATCACAAAAAGGAAATCAGAAGGGTGATGAGAATTTATTATGGAATTGACTGAACTTTTAACTAAGTAAAGTGAGAAGTATGAAAACATCAAGAGTTGTGAATCAATTCAGAATTTACTGCAGCGTTATCAAGGAGTTTTCTAGTTACTAGTGGGTCTACATCCTTCTAGGAACCGGGAAAATGCGATCACCTTACGAAAGAGTGATGGCCCAATCATTAATCGGCTCTATACATACTCTTTTACACAGAAAAATAAGAGAGCGTATGGTGAAACAGATGCTGTATACATGGATTATACGACCTAGTGTTAGCCCATACTCGAGTCTAGTATTGTTAGTGAGAAAGAAGGATGGAGGGTGGTGTTAATGTGTAGATTACATAGCACTTAACAAGGAGACGGTGCCAGATATACATCCTATTCTTGTTATCGAAGAGTTGTTGGATGAATTGTGTGGAGCAACAATTTTTTCGAAAATTGACCTCAAGTCAGGGTATCATCAGATCAAGGTGAAGAAGTCTGATGTTCACAAGAACGCCTTCAAGACACATGGGGGCCATTATGAGTTTATGATGATGCATGTTGGGCTCGCCAAAGCTCCAACAACATTCCAAAGTTTCATGAATGACATTTTCATACCGTCATTGGTTTATAGTGCACATATGAAGTCCCATGAGAAACATTTACAGACAATGTTGGAAGTGTTGAAACATAACTCTTTCTACGCGAATGAGAAGAAGTGTGAGTTTGCATTAACAGAGATAGCTTATCTGGGTCACACAATCTCGGGGAAGGAGTAGTTGGCGATGAGGAGAAAGTGGCAGCCATGAAGAGACAGCCAACTCCTAAGAATATCATAGCATTGAGGGGATTTCTAAGTCTGACAGGTTATTATCGAAGGTTTGTGAGAAGATATGAAAAGACTGCTTAACCTTTAACTGAGCTTCTCAAGAAAATTTGATTTGCTTAGAGTGACAAGGCACAATCAACCTTTGAGTCTCCTAAGGATGGGATGATGGTTTTACTAGTGCTGAAACTACAAGATTTTGATAAACTCTTCATCATACAAACGGATGCATATGGGACAAGGATTGGACCGATTTTGTCGCAAGATAGGAGGCATATTGCCCTCATAAGTTTACTTTCTGAATTTTATTATTATGTCTTCCACCTTGATTCTTATTTTAGTTGTTTCACCCATGAAATCTGAGTAATTAACTTAGGGTTCCAGAGGGAACAGACTAGATCAGCGTGGACCTTAAAGTTGTCTAAGTCACTTAAGAGTAGAATAATATGTTCTCTTTTGTTCCAGTGTTGTTGATGTTTGTTCCTTTCTGATCAATTGAAACATGATTTTAGACGTTTAGCTCCCGAAGGGTGTGTTGAACTGTCTCACTTAACCCTCTCAAAAATCTACATTCTTAGCTAGGTTGTTAAATGCTTATGATGATAAGATCGGTTGATAGCCTTGCTAAGACTGTTTACCACGAGAGTGGACTCAGTTAGTATGAGTTTATTGCCTAGAGATCCGCTATGTTTGAGTTTGTTAAGCGATTTAGTGATTTTAAGTGAAATGCTAATTCGTGATCCCCACCCCTTAAGAAACCCTTTCTCTTATTTATTGCTTACACTCGACTTTTGTTTTTCACTCCACTTTGTTACGTTATTTGCTCTTTACTACACTTGTCATGCTGTGTGCTCTTTATTGCACTTTGTTATGCCGTTTACTTTCCATTTCACTTCGTTCCGTTGTTTACTTTTCATTTTTACTTTCGTTTCTCGTTGTTTAAAATTGCTCACTTAGGTTGATAGATAACAAACCACTGAATTGATCTGGCTTGAATTAGAGTAGTCTATCACATTCTAATTGCTAGTTACACTCCCACTTGGATTGACACCTATCGTACTACATCGACATTAGTATAATAGGATTTGAAAAACAGTGAAAATCTTGTTATCAAATTGGCGCCGTTGCCAACTTGGTTTTTGTTAGCTACATTTAGAATTTTAGACTTTATGAGATTAAGTTCTTTTTCTTCCACGTTACTCACTCACTTCTGGTTCTATCTCAGGTGACTTTGCAACTCTGCTATTCGACTTGACCTTACCACTCGAGTTGAGCTCACTTGTTGCATGTATACACGCTCCAAAGATAGTCAGAACCTTATTGGTTTCAAAGACAGTATCGACAGACTCCCACGTCAGTTGAAAAAGAAGAGAAACTGTATTCACTCTGATCTCGACAACATCATGTCAATGGATCACCCAACCGGATCCAACACATAACATCTCCCCCAAGATATGCCAGCTATGGGACCTCACCAAAGGAGGCCTCGAACGATTGGGGCTGGTGATGCGCCTAGCACACACACACACTACAACATGAAATTGTACCTCCTGCCATACCTAACAACAATTTTGAGATTAAAAGCAGTACAATTGCCATGATTTAGAACAATAAATTTCACGGGCTATCAGCTGAAGATCCCCTTGACCATCTAGAGGAATTTGAAAGACTTTGTGGCATGATTAAAATCAATGGCGTTAGCGAGAATGCCTTGAAACTTTGGTTGTTTTTGTTTTCATTGGGAGACAAAGCACGACTCTGGGAAAATCACATACCTACATGCACAATCACTTCATGGGATGAGTGTAAGCGAGCTTTTCTAACAAAGTACTTCTACACGTCAAAGACTGCAAAACTCCGCAATGAAATTTCCAGCTTTGCACAAAAGAACGGCGAATCATTTTCTGAAGCCTGGGAGCGGTTCAAAATGTACCAGTCTCAATGCCCTCATCATGGCTTTACTACCGAGTCTCTACTCAAAACACTCTACTGTGGCATTCATCTAAAGATACGTATGCTACTCGACACAGCAAGTAATGGGATTTTTTCCAACAAGGATGTTGAAGACGGTTGGGAGCTAGTGGAGAATTTAGCTCAAGCAGATGGACAATACAACAAAGAATACGACAGAACTGTGCGAGGTATGGTACACTCAGACCCCATAAGCAAAAAAGAAATCAACGCACTGAATGCAAAATTGGACATACTGCTATCAGTACATCAGAAACCAGTCAACCAGGTGTGTCAAGAAGAACTCGAGTACGAGGAGGATGAACAGACTGAAGAATTCTGCTATGTTCAGAACCAGGGCAATGGATACAAACCCTACAACAACTATAAACAGAATCCAAACCTCTCTTACAGAAACACCAACGTGGCTAAGTCACAAGACAAAGTCTACCCACCCAAACAACAACACAGCCAACCCAAACCATATATCCCTAAGTAGCAATACCCCCAGAGCTATCAACCAAGTCAGCCGGTGCCCCCAAGATACGAACCTCCAGCTCCAATTGTTCCTCAACAGACGCCAGAAGTCATAGATATTGTGCAACAGATACTAAAAGGTGAGACAACAACTGCAACAAACTCATAAAGAAATTCGCTGAAGTACACTCAAAAATTGATGCATCAAATCATGACCTCAGTTGTAAATTCGAAACGTTGAATGCCAGACTCGCGTATCTTGAAAGTTAACAAGCACCATCCTTTATGAAGAACAGTGGAAAGCTACCAGGAAAAGCTATTCAAAAACCAAAAGAATACACTGCCCAATCTATTACATTGAGGAGTGGCAAAGAGCTTTCTCCAAGTGCTGGAAATGATACATCCACTAAGGACAGTGTCGTTCAGGAGGGGGAGGAGAACCTCATCAATGATAAGCCTGAAAAATCAACCCCAGAAAGTTAACTCGACCCTCTAACTCGATTTAACCCTAGTCAAGTGCAACAGATTTCTCCATTGTCAGCAGAGAAAGTCTCTCCAAGAAGTTAACTCGACAACGACACTCGAATGCCACCATCTGCTGCACAAAAACACTCAACTCCACTGGAAACGGTGAAACAGTTTGTTCCTCCGACTTATAAATCGTAATTTCCTTTTCCACAGAGGTGCAAAAAGGAGGTTGCTGAGAAGTACATAACGCTCTTTGACAAGCAAATTCAGGGCATTGAGCTCAAAGTCCCCATATTGGACGCTTTTATGTTGCTGCCTCCTTACCAGAAGTTCCTTAAATATGCGATTAAGAAGAGAACTAAGGAAGTAGAGAGTATAAGAGTAGATACACATAAGTGTTGTGTCATCACACAGAGGAGGGTAGTGCAAGAGAAGTTAGAGGACCCTGGGACATTCACTTTACCATGCACATTGGGTCACTTAACCTTCAACAAATGTCTATGTGATCTTGGAGCTTCAATCAACCTAATGCCACTATCTCTCGCTAAAAAGTTAGGTTTCAACAACTACAAGCCTTGTAAGCTCTCTTTGATTTTAGTTGATAGGTCTACTCGATTGCCATATGGTTTGCTGGAGGATCTGCCTATTAAGATTGACAACGTGGAAGTTCCCATAGACTTTGTGGTACTGGATACGGATGAAGAACCACAAGATCCACTACTCCTTGGTAGACTTTTTTTAGCGTCAGCTAGTGCAGTGATTGATGTGCGAAGTGGAACAATCGAGCTTAACCTTGGGAAAGACCTCAAAATAAAATTTGATATTAATGATGGAAATTGGAGGTCAACTATTGAAGCACAAAGCTTCTCAATTGAGGGATTGAACTATATGCATGTCAAACCTCTAAAGCTCCCTCAGGTTGTATTGGTTAATAATGGCAATGAGACTGCACAATCACCTCCTAAGGAGATATGCAAGATCCCCAGATTAGACCTTGGACCTGATATAATTTTGCAACCCAATGGATTTGTGGATGGAGTAATTGAGCACAGGGTGAAGAGCAGCAAGTGTTAAACGCTTATGATGATAAGGTCGGTTGATAGCCTTGCTAAGGCTGTTTACCACGAAAGTGGACTAAGTAGTTATGAGTTTATTGCCTAGAGATCCGCTATGTTTGAGTTTGTTAAATGATTTAGTGATTTTAAGTGAAACGCTGATCCGTGATCTCCACCCCTTAAGAAACCCTTTCTTTCATTTATTGCTTACACTCGACTTTTGCTTTTCACTGCACTTTGTCACGCTATCTGCTCTTTACTGCACTTGTCACGCTGTGTGCTCTTTACAACACTTTGTTCTGCCGTTTACTTTTCATTTTTACTTTCGTTTCTTGTTGTTTAAAATTGCTCACTTAGGTTGATAGATAACAAACTACTGAATTGATCTGGCTTGAATTAGAGTAGTCTATCACATTCTAATTGCTAGTTACACTCCCACTTGGATTGACACCTATTGTACTACATCGACATCAGTATAATAGGATTTTAAAAAACAGTGAAAAATCTTGTTATCACTATGTCTGACAAAAGATAGACTTTTCCAACTCTTTGACTTATTGCAGCTTGACATTTTCTTCTCAGTTTCATACTTGGTTTAGGAACAAAATAGGCATCACTCAACACTCCCTCTTGCCATTTTGTTGCTCATACCAAGCTAGTCTCTAAACTTTTCATAAGTTGTTCCTCCCACAACTTTAGTAAATATGTCAGCCAGCTGCTTCTCACATTTGATCTGAATATGTTTTGTTCTTCTGTGTTGGACAAGATTCTTTCCAATTGTTATGGCTGACAGGTTGTCACAACAAATAGGAACTCCCTCTTGAGTGTTGAACTTTAAATATGCTATTAAACGTCTTAACCAAATTGCTTGATTTGTTGCTGCACTTATTGCCATATACTCTGCCTCAGTTGTGGATTGGGCGATGGTGTCTTGCTTGCCTGTTTGCCATGAGAAAACTACAAACCCAATACTGAAATAATATCCAGTAGTTGATTTCAGATCTTCTTTACATCCTCCCCAATCACTATCTGAATACCCTACAAGTTCTTACTCCTTGGCAGTATAAAACATTAACCCCATATTGATTGTCCCTTTTATGTATCTAAGAACTTTCTTTGCCTCCTTAAGATGTTTAGTTTTTGGTTCTTTTGGATACATGGACAAGTAAGATGTAGAGAACATTAAATTTGGTTGAGTAGCGGTTATATACAACAAACCTCCCACAAGACTTCTATAGGTTTTTGAGTCAACAAGATCTTCTTCTCCTTCTTGATTTTTCCTTTTGAGGTATCAGTGGAGTCTTCATGATTTTGCAGTCTTCCATGTTATACCTCTTCAACAACTTCTTTGCATAACACTCTTGAGACAGAAAAATTCCTTCTTTACTTTGCATAATCTCCATTCCCAAAATATAGCTCAACAACCTCAAATCCGACATCTCAAATTCTCTTTTCATTGCCATCTTAAAATCCTCCATCATGTCTTCATCATCACCAGTCACAATGAGATCATCTACATAGATGCAAACCATCAATATCTTTCCATTTGCTTCTTTTATGTACAAGGCATGATCATTGTCACTGAAATTTTTCTTGCTGGAAAAATTCATCCATTCTATTGTACTAGGTCCTTGGTGCCTGCTTTAAGTCATACAATGCTTTATGTAGTCGAAGAACATGATCCTCTTTCCCTTCTTCTTCAAACCCAAGTGGTTTTTCAACATATATCTCCTCTTCTAGCGTGCCATTTAGAAAACCAGATTTAACCTCAAGTTGATATAATTTCCATCTTCTTTGAGCTGCCACTATAAGGATTAACCTTATGGTTTCATGTCTTGAAACTGGTGCAAAAGTTTCCAAGTAATCAACTCTATGTTGTTGAGTAAATCTTTTTGCTACCAATCTTGCTTAGTGTTTGATCACTTTACCTTCGGCATCAATTTTCAATCTGAAAATCCACTTAACGTCAACCACATTCTTGTTGGATGGTCTCTTGACGAGTTGCCATGTTTGATTTTTCTCGATCATGTATATTTCTTATTCTAATTCTTGTCTCCAGTTCATATGTTCTGCAACTTCTTCAAAAGTTGCAAGTTCTTCGAAACCCATATAATACCCTTCACACACTTCAACAAACTCATCATCAACATGTGGAGCTCTAAGTAAGATATCATTGAGTGATCGAGTCTTTTTATTTGGTGGATTTGAACAGCTTCATGGGCTTTTTATCTTCCAAACTAATTGGCTGAATACTTATTCTTCTTATAGATTCTGAATTGCTTGGTTTACCATTTATAGGAACTTATTTTCTATAGTTGGGTTCAAACGACAGCACGCCTTGCTTATTTACTTCTTTTTTATTCCAATTCCATTTGATTCCTTCTTCAAAGATTACATCTCTTGAAATGTCAATTATCTCTTCATCTGGCAAATACTCACGATAGCCTTTCGTTTGAGAGTTGTACCCAACAAATATTGCAATCTTTGACTTGTCATCCCACTTCTTTCTCTTTGCATCAGGTATGTGTACATAACATACACACCCAAACACCTTCAAGTGATTTAGTGATGGCTTTGTTCCATTCCAAGCTTTAAGTGGTGTCTTGTTCTCAAGTGCTTTTGTTGGTATTCGG
This sequence comes from Lepidium sativum, assembly GCA_023374145.1. Classification (NCBI taxonomy): domain Eukaryota; kingdom Viridiplantae; phylum Streptophyta; class Magnoliopsida; order Brassicales; family Brassicaceae; genus Lepidium; species Lepidium sativum. Next base: position 34,116 of record JAKUCM010000798.1, on the reverse strand, counting down.
TTCTGGATATACGCTGCTGTATGGACCGCTTCTGCCCAGAATTTTAGAGGTAAATCATTGGCTTTAATCATCGCTCTTGCCATATCCACCAAGCTTCTGCTTCTTCTTTCTGAAGCTCTATTTTGTTGTGGAGAATTTTCTGATGTGAGCTGTCTCTCAATGCTATTATCTTCTAAATATTTTGTAAATTCTCCAGAGAGGTATTCAGATCCTATGTTTGATCTAATCTTATTGATCTCGCAGCCTGCTTGATTTTCAACAAGATTCTTGAACTTCTTGAAGGTTTGAAAAACTTCTGATTTTGTCTTCAGGAAATAAACCCAAATCATTCTCGTTGCATCATCAATAAAGGTAAGAATATATCTACTGCCAACCATGGATAAGCATTGCATTGGTCGACACACATCACTGTGAATCAATTCAAGTTTCTCCGTAGCTCTCGCCTTTGATTCTTTAGGAAATGAGTTACAACAATGCTTGCTTAGAATCCAGCTCTCGCATCCTTCCTTATCAACCGTGAACTCAGGTAAACCAACAACCATCTCTTTTGTTTGCATCAATTTTAAATTTGAGTATCCCATATGTCCAAGTCTTTGATGCCATAGTTATACGCCTTCATTTTTGACCCATGGCGGCTTCTTCACTTGTTAACCACTTAATGGGAAAACTCTTCTTTACCATGTTTACTTCAGCTATTATCCTCCCAACATGATCATGTATAATGGAGCTTATTTGTTTGAACGTAACTTGATATCCGTTGGTAATCATTTGAGGAACACTCAACAGATTCTTGTCAAGTTTAGGCACTAGAAATACATCTCGAATGATTCTCCTTCCCTTCTTGATCATGACTTCAACATCTCCTTTTCATGTCGACATCAACACAGCCCCATTACCCACTCGTATTAGAACTTTTATAGATATATGGATTGTTGTGAATATTCTTTCATTTGGCGTCATATGATTCATGCACCCACTCTCAAATAGCCAAATATTTTCTTCTAATGTTTCTTGAATTGCTTGTGTTGTTGTGAATAAGTGGTGATTTTCTTCTGAATCTTCAGTTTCATTGGAAACATGCGCTTGTGGCCAGGTTTTCCACAATTGTACCGCTCTTTTTTGCTTTTGTTTTTGTTGAGATCTGGTTTCTTTTTTCATTCTTTAGACAGCACACATCTTCATTGTGGTTATCCTTTTTGCGTAAACCACATAACTTATTTCCTTTTCCTTTGTTACTTGCTTTCCATGAGTTCAACTTATTTCCTTTTCCCTTGTTACTTGCTTTCCATGAGTTCACCTTCCCATTATCTCCTTTCTTTCTAAGAGTAACGCCTTTGAAACGTGCATGGAAAGCACCTTCTGCATTTTCTTCATCATCGGGGAAAAAATTCTTCTCATGTGCTTCTAAAGAACCCACTAACTCAACAAACTTAATGGTTCTTAAATCCTTCGTTTCTTCCATTAATGAAGACAAAAGAGCAAAACTTTTTTGACATAGAGGCTAGGATCTTCACCTCTAACTCAAAGTTAGATCTTCCTTCACCTAGGGCTCTCATTCGATTTGCTACGGCTTGAATCTTTTCAGAATAAGGTGATAGGAACTATTCGAGATGTAAGCGAAATTCACGCCGGGAAACTCCCCAGTCGTGAAGGATTGTATTAAACTTAAAATAAAATCGAACAACCTCCACTAGTTTTCTCTCAAGCCAGAGTCTTGGTACCAAACACTTACTAATCCAATTTTTTTTTATGCTTTGGACTAGTGAACATCCTCACCTTATAAAGGCCTGAAAAGGAAAAACGACAAAATGGAAATTGTTCTAAAACATTAAAATTACCAAAACTAAAACATGAAAATTACCAAAACACAAAATAGGAATAATTAAAAAAAAGGAAAATGTCTTCTTCTTCGCTTACCGTGATGCACGTAGCTCGGAGGCGGCTTCTTACGGTTCTGGTGGTCCCAGCCTTCTACCGCGGCAGACGTAAACTCGTAGGGGGGCATATCAATACCCCCTTGTGCAAGACGCAGCTTGTCCTCAAGTGCAGAATCCGGGAAGTGTTCGTGGAGTGCGGCCACACGCTGCCAAGCGTTCTCTTGGGAAGGTAATCCGGACCATTTCACCAAGGCATTGAGGTGATCATTTGCATCGTACTTTGTTGCTAGTATCTGTTCGGGAAGTAGGATTACTTCGTCGGAGTGGGAGAGAGATGTGGGAAGGGCCGAGACGCTGTGTGATGCGCCGAGGACGGGCTTAAGTTGCAAGAAGTGGAAGATTGGGTGGATCTTGGACGTCTCGGGTAGGCGCACGCGTTACGTGACCTGACCAACGCCAGCTAACACTTCATACGGGCCGTAGTATCTTGCGGCTAGCTTCTGACAAAATCTTTGGGAAACCGAGTTTTGGCGGTAGGGTCGCAACTTCAAGTACACGGAATCCCCGACTTGGAATATGTGGTCGCGTCTGTGTTTATCCGCGTTATTCTTCATATTTGCTTAAGCCCGTGTGAGATGCGACTTCATGTCAGAGATCATGTCATCCTGGTCGCGTAAGGTGCAGTCCAGCTCGAAGTTGTTGGTGGAGCCGGCTTCATAGCGCAAAAGAGTGGGAGGGTCGCGGCCGTAAACTACCTTAAATGGTGTGCATTTGAGTGACGTGTGGAAGATCGTGTTGTACCACAATTCTGCCCAATGAAGGTACTTAGCCCACGTTCGAGGGTGCCCGGAGGAAAACCAATGTAGGCACGTCTCGAGGCAGCGATTGACGACCTCGGTCTGGCCGCCTTTCTGAGGGTGAAAAGCTGTACTGAACTTCAAATCTGTTCCAGCCAACCGGAAGCATTCTCCCCATAACTTACTCACAAAAATCTTATCCATGTCAGAAATGGTGCTCTTTGGAAAACCATGTAAGCGTACGACCTCTGAAATGAACAACTTAGCCACATCCGCGGCTGAGAACGGGTGTCGGAGGGTGGGGAAGTGGCTGTATTTGCTGAGCCGGTCCACGACAACCATGATGACATTAGGTCCAAGGGACATTGGGAGGCCTTTGATGAAGTCCATAGAGATATCCTCCCAAATTTATGTCGGAATTGGAAGAGGCTGCAATAAACCCGCCGGGGACAAGATCGAGTACTTATGAGTTTGGCATACCTCACATTCTGCTACAAATTTCTGAATTGTCTTTTTCATACCCCGCCAGTGAAAAAGAGCTTGTATCCGTTTAACCGTCTTGAGGAGCCCGGAGTGGCCTGCCATGCGACTTGTGTGACATTCCCGAAGGATTAGTGGAATGTGAGTAGAGTCGTCAGGGATGAGGAGCCGGTTCTTATACCACAACATATCGTCACGAACAGAGAATCCTGGTTTCAACAATGTACCTTCGCGGAATTGTTGGAGCAAGGCTTGGATGGGCCGTTGGCGGCTATTTCGGCATAGATGTCTTAAAGGTGTAAATTGGACGGAATTGTCAAAGAGAGGAGTAGAGCTGTACTTGAGCCGAAGTTGTGGTCGACGATTCTGGATAACACGTCGGCTACCTGATTATCTTTGTCGTGCCTGTACTCAATGTCGAAGTCGTAAGGCAGCAGCCTTGTCAACCAGCGTTGATAGGCTATCGGGTGGAGTTGTTGCATCAATACCGCACCGAGGCCAAAGCCCGAGGAGTCGGATTCGATTACAAACAAGGCGTCAAAGTTGGGTAGGGCGAGAACGGGTGTGGTGACCATCGCTGTCTTCAATGTGTCGAAGGCCCCTTGTGCGGAATCCGTCCAGCCGAATTGATCATTCTTCAGCAGTTCGGTCAATGGTTTGGCTATAGCTCCATAGCTCTTGATAAAATGACGATAATACCCTGTCAAACCCAAAAAACCGCGGAGCTCTTTTACCATTTTCAGGTGAGGCCACGCCTTGACAGCCTCGATCTTCGTCGGGTTGGTTGCTACACCGTGAAAGGAAATCACATGGCCGAGGTACTCTACACTATCTTGTGCAAATTAGTATATGCGATGGGGATGGGGACGCGGGTGGCGCGGCTGCCAGAGACTTAAGAGAGAGGCGTGTGATTTGGAGGTCGTCATCACCCTTTAAGAGTACTCGCTGACCTCGGTAGTTGAATGCCAACTTATGTTCCGCCCAATTGACTTCACACATTCCCAAAGTGCGGAGCCATTGTATTTCCAATATGATGTCCGCGTTCCCGAGCTCTAATCCTATAAAATATGCCGTGAAGCTGACTCCTTGCATTGCAAATTCTACATTGTGACATACTCCTAGTCCTTGTACTGAAAACTCATCGACAAGCTTCACTTCCAAGTCTGTCCGGTGAGATGAAGTTGTGAGTGGCCCCACTGTCAAGCATCACGATGATGGGACGGTTATTGATTGTGCCCTTGATTTTGGTAGTCTTAAGAGAGTCAAGGCCGAGGAGCGACTTAAAGGAAAGGACGTAGCATTCTGGTTCTATGTCTCGGAGTTCTTCCGTACTGTGGACGTCTTCCCTCGGCATCTCCAATATTTCCATAACATAACCATCGACCACGGTAATAACCTGCAAGAATTTGTTTGGACATTCATGACCTTTAAACCATTTACCCTCACATTTAAAACATAACCCTTTTCGGCAGAGCACAACCATTTTGGCCTCGGATAATCTCTTTTGCGGTCGCGGTGGTTGCGGACGTGTCGGAGGTGGGTCTTCTCGGTTGTAGGAACTCGTAGTTTCCAGGGAGCCGGGCCGTTCGGAGGTCGTGTTGATGGCGTCTTGTACCCTTGTTTGGAATATGTTGTGACCATGTCATACAAAATGCTCGTCTCCATCTGTAATGCCGCTGAGATCATCTCCGGCAGGGAGGTAGGTTTGTACATATTCACTACCTCTCAAGACTCTTGTTGCAACCCATTTATAAACAACCCTATTCGAATTCCTTCATCTATACCTGGATTTTGTGCAGATAAGTCCTCAAAGGCTTTAACATAAGTGGAGATAGAGCCTACTTGTCGTAATGCGAGAAATGGTTGGCTCGGGTCGTAGAGCTTTTCCCGGCTAAACCTAGCAATGAGTCGCTCCTTAAAATCTCGCCAATCCCGAAATCCTCCTCATAGAAGTTCTGCGTTGAACCATCCCAAGACTGGTCCGGCGATGCTAATCGCTACTAAATCCAATTTCTCTTCTTCTCGGTACCCGCCAAGGCGAAAGAAGTGCTCGACGAGGGATATCCAACCAAAAGTATTTTCACCTTGAAAGAGAGGTAGGTCGAGCTTCTTGAACAAGGCGTCGCTGTCTGGAGTCGGGTTGTATGCGACTTCTCGTATGTGCGACATCTCTCCCGGGTGTAGGCCGAACGCGGAGCGGGTCGGAGGCGTTGGCGAAGCGGTCAATACGGGAGCTTTCTCGGCCTGCTTGAGGATCAGGGCTTCGATTCTTTGCATTATATCGGCCACGGTGTCATGTCTTGAGTCAACGGTGTGGAATCTTTGGTCCATGTCGGCTCTGTTTTCCGCTACAGTTTTGGACAAGTTTTCCACGGTGGTTGTTAACGAGGAGAGTATTTTGGTGAGGTCGTCGTGAGTTTGAATTTTCAACGTGGCGGTACTAAGGTTGGACATGGCGGTGTATGCGCGTGTTTGATCCTAAGACGCTCACGAGCACCAATTTGATAGGAACTAGTCCAGATGTAAGCAAAATTCACGCCGGGAAACTCCCCGGCCGTGAAGGATTGTATTAAACTTAAAAAATCGAACAAGCTCCACTGGTTGTCTCTCGAGCCCGGGTTTCGGTACCAAACACTTACTAATCCGATTTTTTTATGCTTAGGGCTAGTGAACATCCTTACCTTATAAAGGCCCGAAAAGGAAAAACGACAAAATGGAAATTGTTCTAAAACATTAAAATTACCAAAACTAAAACATGAAAATTACCAAAACACAAAATATAGGAATAATTAAAAAAAAAGGAAAATGTTTTCTTCTTCGCTTACCGCGACGCACATAGCTCGGAAGCGGCTTCTTACTGTTCTGGTGGTCCCAGCCTTCTACCGCGGCGGACATAAGCTCGCAGGGGCATATCATAAGGCTTCACCTTTTCTCCTTCTTTCATTTTCAGATTTTCAAAGTCTCTTCTTAAGGCTTGTAGTCTAACCATCTTGACTTTTTCATTTCCTTGATAAGAATGCTCCAACAGCTCCCATGCTTTCTTTGTTGTTGTTGCAGATAGAATTTTGTCAAAGACAACATCAGCGACGACATGTTGAATAAACTGAAGTGTTGTTGTGTCTGTCGCCTTAAGATATCGCCGGTTTGCAATCTCTATTGCATAATCAGTTCCAGATGTCTCCGGTAATCTGGATCGTGGACTTGGAAGTACTTCTTGAAAAACTTCCCAAAGCTCTTTGTTCATGAGAGTTGTTTTCATTCCCGCTGCCCAGAACTCATAGTTCTGTCCATCAAAAACAACAACAAGTTGTGAAGACTGCAGGTTTGTTGCCATGTTATCTTCTTCTTCTTTGATCTTTCTTGTTCTGTATTGTTCTGTCTTGTTCAGTCTTGTTCTTTCCTGTTTAAAGAGGCTCCAAGAATCATCTACAGCTCTGATACCATGTTGAACATTGCAGAAAAATTGCAGGTTTTCTCCATAACTATTTTATTCACTCTATTTTTGGTTTTCTTACTGAGTTTTGAGTTGAGAATTGCTTTAGAAGAAAGATTCAGAGTGTAGTAGATGAGTAGAAGAAAAATAGAAAGCTGAATAAGTAATTGCATTACAATACGTTTCATACATATTTATAAAGAAATCAGAGAGCTATTCTCTGTTTTCTTTTCTTACTAACTTACATTGAGCCTCAAAAGCAACATTATAATGTCTAGATAATTTGCTGAGATTTCAAGCAACCTTAGTCGTACCTATGTCTGACAAAATATAGACTTTTCAAACTCTTTGACTTATTGCAGCTCGACATTTTCTTCTCAGTTTTATACTTGGTTTAGAAACAAAATAGACATCAGTCAACAGTGGGACATGTCGCGAATTACGCCATTTGTGACCAACAACACTAGGCTTCAGTTATTAGCGGTTGTGCTTGATGAAGTTACATGTGCAAAAGACCAGTTGTATTGGGGAGAATTCGCGTATGGTAAATTTTCAGTCTCCTCTGCATACGGAATGTTAACACGTACTTTAAGTGATCAAGACATAGGTTGAGCGTAAAAAACATCATTTCAGTGATACTGATGTATTCCAAATTTCTAGAGGAGGGGTTGAGACATGTTTACACGTTTTTAGATACTGTCTAGCAATATATGGTATTTGGACGAAAGTACTCCCAGCTCACAAGCAGCGAACGCTTTTCTAATCCTCTTTGATTGAGTGGTTTTATCTAAATTTGGGAGATCGTGATGAGGTTTATGGAAGCCCATGGTCTACGTACTTGTTATAATAGTGTCGTGGAACTGGAAATGGAGATGTGGGCATATATTTGGTGGAAAAAACCATGGCGAGATAGAGTTAAATTTATCAAAGATATATGTTAAGAAATTACAAAAGCACAAGCTAATATCGATATGGGAAGGTCCGTAGTGAGAACTGAAACTCGTCTGATCGCTGGACGTTCTTGAATGAGTCATGGTGGAAGATGCACTTCGATGGAGCAGTTAGAGGGCAGTCAGGTTTAGCCCTTGCTGGTAATTTTCAAGGAGAGCGGTGTGGTGGCTTTCCTCTTCATATCTTATATGCTCAATACCTTTAGCTAGATTATGGGGAATCTATTATAGGCTCTTAGCATGGGAGAAGTGCATTCCAAGTATAGAGGTGGAGATAGACTCGAAGATAGTGCTCTGACAAGTAAGGTTGATAATTCTCACCTCATGTCCTTGATACATTTGTGTCATGACTTTCTCATAAGAGACTAGATAATCCATTTTTCACATGTGTATAGGGAAGTTAATCATCTGACAGATGGATTAGTGATATGATCCTTGATGGCTCACAAACTGACTTTGGAACAATGGAAGATCAAGACATTTCCAAGACTTTGGAGATACCGAATGGAGTGGTCACGAGGAACAAAGCAAAGGAACTAGCTAAGATTATGAAGGATATGCTAAGGAAAACTCAAGACAAAGAGCATGAAGCTGTACCAAGCTACATCAATATTATTCAAGCATCCAAATAAGAACAAGGTATTCACTAAGTAGTTGAGTGATTTATCTAGTACATTTTTCCTATGCTTCGGTTTTGTCCCATTAGGTTTTCTCAAACATATGTTTTAATGAGACTATGTAAATTACTTTCATTTATACTACTTAGGAATATTTCGGGTCTAATAAAAGACTCTAAAGAAGCGGGAAGCCGAAGAATCATATTTTTGAATTCAGACTTTGCATGTAGTTTTTGTCTTATTTATTGTGGTTATGTCATTTTCGAGGAGGAGCCTTTGTCATCTCCTTCCTCTATATATTATGCACAAAAATTATCAATAAGTCATCCATCCTTTTGGTGTGATAATATATTTTGGATCAATTGAGTTCTTATACTAAAAATTGGAGTGAATCCAACAAAACTCATTTGATCCTTTCATAAATCACTTGATTTTGCCATCATCATCATCATCATCATCAGCATCATCATCATCATCATCATCATCATCATCATCGTCTCAGTGATCTACACTGCAAACCACCATATCGCACCAACCGTATCACATCATATCATACCAAATCATTCATCTATTCGTATCTTCCGCAATCTCTGATCTTATCACCAATAAATAATAGCTCATCACGCCAAAGCCAGAAATCTTGGGTCAATATCACATCAAGTGGTATTAGAGCACTTTGGCGTAGCTAAGTGTCTCAATTCTAATTTTATTATTTTTTAATTTTTTATGCGATTTTTGCTTGAAGAAAAAATCTGATTGTTCATCTTCCTTTGTGACTATTCATCTTCCAAAAATCTATTCATCTTCCATTGATAGACCTTCAATAACTGACTGTTTCAACCTTAGTTGCTTTGATTTGGTTCTTGTTTTTGTTGTCTTTGTCGTTGGAAACCGATGGTGAGTAACGATGAGGAAGAAAAAAGTAGAGTGAACGAGTGGAGATTTATGATGGAGGATATGAGACTAATGATGAGAGAGATGTTTTCTGCACAAAGAAATGATACAGCCCCTCGCAAACCACCAGCTCATAGATCACACCATCGTAAACCAGCGAATGGAGAAAAAGGTGAGGATGTGTTGCAGTCTACATAATCATATTATTCCAGTTCAACCAATAGTAGGAGAAATCTAAGAAGTGATGGAGAGCCAAGAAGATGAAGAGATGAACCAGCACATCAAAGGCGGCATCAATTTGACAATATAAATCTCTAAATGCCAACCTTTATCAATAAGAATGATCTTGATGCGTATCTTAATTGGGAATAGAAAATGGATCTCGTTTTTTATTGTAGGCAACCTCCTGAGGCCAGCAAGGTTAAGATAGCTGTGATGGAGTTTAGTGATTACGCTCTTACATGGTGGAAACAAACCGTAACAACAAGAAGAAGAGTTGGTGAAGAACAGATTGCTACTTGTGATCAACTCATAACTATTATGAAGGGATGGTTTGTACCAAATCATTATCACCGTGCACTACATCAACGCCTTAGAAGGCTGAACCAAGGTGGAAAGAAAGTTGAGAAATATTTCCAAGAGTTGGAAATACTTATGCTTAAAGCCGATATTCAAGAGGACCGTGAAGCTACTATGGCGAGATTCATGGGTGATCTTAATAGGGAAATTCAAGATAGATTGGAGCTGAAAACATATGTTGAAATGGAGGATTTGTTACATAAGGCAATTCTCATTGAGCAACAATTAAGCCGCAAGTTATCCCGATCCAACTTTGTCTCGGGTTCATTTAAATTAAAGGAGACCAACCAATCCATCAAAAAGATGTCAAGCTATTTACTACTGGTCCTAAAGAAGAATCCAAGAGTGACCTCAAGGGAAAACCAGTAGCTACTCCAACCAAAAACAAAACACACATTTGGTGCTACAAATGCCAAGGTATTGGTTATTTTGCGAATGAATGTGTTAATAAAAAGTTGTTCACACTTCTAGATAATGGAGAGATCCAAACTGAGGAAGAGAGTCAGGATGAGGTCTCCTCTGAAGATGAAGAATATGAGGAATTACTGGTCCAAATATAACTATTTGTTGCTAGACGAACACTTAGCTTACAAACCGAGAAGGAGGAATTTATACAACGAGAAAATTTGTTTCATACGTGTTGCTTGGTTAAGGACAAGGTATATGGCCTCATTATTGATGGAGGAAGTTGCACTAACGTGTCTAGTGTGTCCATGGTTGAGAAATTAGGTCTAAAATTTTGAAAGCATCCAAGACAGTACAAACTACAATGGCTCAACGAAAGTGGTGAAATGAAGGTTTGTAAGCAAGTCACCGTACCAATGAGCATCAACAAGTACCAAGACAAGATTTTGTGTGATGTATTACGTATGGGAGAAAGTCATATTCTTTTGGGAAGGCCATGGCAATCGGATCGCAAAGTGATACATGATTGATTTACCAACAAACATTATTTCATGTTTAACGGTAAGGAAATCACACTTGTGCCTATGACGCCTCAAGAGATCTATAAAGATCAGTTGCATTTAAGGAATCAAGAGGATGTGTATTGAGCCATCCTCTATCTGATCATTGATGGCTCACAAACTGACTTTGGAACAATGGAGGATCAAGACATTTCTATGATTTTGGAGATACCGAATGGAGTGGTCACGAGGAGCAAAGCAAAGGAACTAGCTAAGACAATGGAGGATATGCTAATGAAAACTCAAGACAAATAGCATGAAGCTGTACCAAGCTACATCAACATTATTCAAGCATCCGAATAAGATCAAGGTATTAACTAAGTAGTTGAGTGATTTATCTAGTACTTTTATTGTATGCTTCGGTTTTGTCCCATTGGATTTTCTCAAGCATATGTTTTAATGAGGCTAGGTAAATTACTTTCATCTATACTACTTAGGAATATTTTGGTCTAATAAAAGACTCTAAATAAGTGGGAAGCCGAAGAATCATATTTTTGAATTCAAACTTTGCATGTAGTCTTTGTCTTATTTATTGTGGTTATGTCATTTTCGAGGAGGAACCTTTTTCATCTGCTTCCTTATCAATAAGTCATCCATCCTTTTCTTGTGATAACATATTTTGGATCAATTGAGTTCTTATACTAAAAATTTGAGTGGATCCAACAAAACCCCTTTCTTCTTTCGAATAAATTTTGTCTACTTTTTGTGTGAATCAACTAAGTAGCAGTCCTCTATCTCTTCATTTGATCCTTTCATAGATCACTTGATTTTGTCATCATCATCATCATTCATCTACACCACAAGCCACCATACTCCACCAATCGTATCACTGTATCGCATCATATTGTACCAAATCATTTATCCATTCGTATCTTCCATAATCACTGATCTTGTTACCAATAAATTAATAGCTCGTCACGCCAAAGCCAGCAATCTCTGGTCAAGATCACATCAATTAACAAGCTATGCTTTTTCGTTATCATTAGGTTTCCATCATGATAGTGTTCCTCACACTGTTAGTCTGTTTTTATTCGAGCATGCGATTGAGTTTTCATGCCCTAGTAAGATTGTTATATGAGTTTTTAAGTTAATAATTTGGGAGGCTTGCCTCCCTTTCCCAACCAAAAAAAAATTTCTTAAAATAGAACTAATTCTTGTTGGAAACTACACTACCCAAAAAATCAATCTAAATCTATTTCTTCTTTAATCGATAACTTAGAACACCAAAAACAATTTACTAATTCTTTAAAACTTACCTAAGTTCTTAAAGAACTAGGTTTACAATTGGCTCTTTTTTATAGTCTAAAGAGCTCAACGTGTTTGTTCTTAAAAACTCTCTCTCGATCACTTAATCTTCTTGTTAAGATTCTCCCTTATCTTTTAGTTTGAATCTCTAACTTATCTTCAGCTTTCTTCTCCACGCTTCTGGTGATAGTTATGTAACTTCATTAAACAACGACATGTGACCAGCTCGTGATTCTTCATAACTTCCGTTTGCATTAATTCATCTAGATCCAAGACTCCCAAAACTCGCACTTTTAATCTTTCCCTTTTTGGTTTGATATGATTCATAGGCATAACGTCTTGTTTCAATCACAAAGAGACTACATACAAACTCTTTATATTGCACACAAGTTGATGTTGGTCTCAGAATCATAAATTCATTAACAAGGCACTATTAGGTTCAGAGTCATGATTATCAATCAAGCATCCATCCAGGAAACACGAATTTTTTTGAATTTCTGAAAACAAAAGTCAAGTCATAAGAGGTACCATATGTGGCAAAAAAAAAAATCCGAGTATAAAAACAAGAGAAAATTGCCACACCCAGCACAAATAAGAAGCATGACATTGCTCCCCCTAAAGCTACAGTCCCCCTCAGTCAAAAAATGTCTTGGGATCAGAATCTACAACTTTTCCCCTTGAATATGAGCATATCAAAGTCAAAAAGAAAAAAAAAGATAAGTCAACAAACCAATGAGAATAAGAAACACCTACCTTTTGCTAGTTTATCTTGGCAATACTTGATCATAGACTCTAGAGTTGCCTGATATCCTTGGGCAAAAAAACGCTGAGAGAGAAACAAACTTGCCTTTGATCTTGGACCCTTTTGCAGGTACGGTATAACAGATATTGACTAAGGTGTTAATGCCAAATGTTTAACTTGCATTAGTAGTTGTAATCCAGTTTGTACAACTTGCGATAGAGAAGGATAAGATACACTCGTCTTGTCGATGACAACTTTTTGTTGTTACCTCCAGTAACAAACGAGAGGAAATCTGCTTCTAACAATCAAGCCATTCTTTAACATACCACATCTATCATCTATATCAAGAAAGCCTAACACAACATTGATTCTAGATGCAGAAAAGTCATATTCATAACCTCTAACCAAGACTTTAAGAGACTCCTCTTCAGTTTCAACTTATGGTAAATTTGCCCGAAAGTCCCATATAACCTCTGGTACGAAATCATCAACTTGACTAACAGATTTCAACAAACCAGCCTCAACTATCAAGTCTTTGAGTTCCTTATCTTTTTCAGAATGGATATATTCCTAGTCAATAACGAAACAGTTTGAATGAGTGGAGTAGATTTGATAACTGACAAATGCTTCATATGTAGCAAATTTCCTAGGATCATTTGCTACCTTCGAAACATTGAATTGTCTAGCTCTAAATTTTGAGGAATGGCTAGCTTTGAGTGTAGTTGGTATTGCATGATGCTTTATCTTTCTTTTGAAAAGCCCATATCCACAGTCAAATCTATAACGGAAAATAACAACTAAAATAAATAATAAATTTTATGAAATATTTTATTTCAAACATAAATTTAACTATAACTTTTTAGTGATGATAAAAATATCTTTTCTATTTTTCGTACTAAAATCTTGACCATTTATAAAGACCTTCCAAATTTATTTATTTTCATTTTTATTCTAATATGTGCATTAGTTGTACAAACAATTTTTATTATGTATATATGGTTAACATATACAATAATAATTGCATATGTTTTCTTGAAGACATTTTTCAATGTTATTGTTTGCAGTTTTATTTTTCATCTCCAAAAATATAAATCAATGATGAAATCATATATAATATTCAATATAACATTTATATGTATTTTTTAAAAAAATCAGGGTCATATAAATTAGGCTTAAATTTAAATTTTGACTACTCATCTTTGAAGTTCAGTTTGATATATTATTTTTATGGTAGTAGTGGTGAGTTATATTTATACTATTCAATGGAATTTAGTCTTGGAAGACTAGCAATCATAGATTGATCTTCAAGATAATGACTTTTGTGCATCATAAATATTGGTCTATGTAGTTCTTGAGAAACTGAGAATTATATTAGGATCAACAATACCAAAAATAATTTCTTTATTGGCAGCCTCTATAACTCCACACACAGACTAAATTCACTATTAACCTTGAATTTTCATCGTTGGATATAATGGTTACGATCATAATCAAAATAGTATAAATATCCAGCAATGTCAGATGGCATCTTACGATCTTACAGCCTAAATTATATATCATGTTTTCACTACATCTTTGTTATATGTCAATATTCTAATACTAATTTTCCTTTACTTTTATATTTACCATGTATTGAAATTGCACATGTGGAAACTTTCTGCAAATTATTCTACCGTACTGAATGTCAATATATTTCTTACAACAACATTGATTTAGTTGCTCATACTTCTATATTGTTGACGGTTTAGGTTCTTGGGTTATCGGTGAAAGGCTTATTGTTTGTTTTGGTTACTGCAGTTTAACTTTCGTCTTTTGTCAACTATTTGTTTTTCCTACGCGATGACATTTTTAAAAAATCTTCAAAATTGTTTTTCCAGTTCGAAATGTCTTTGCGGTTGTAAATATTGATGGACTCATTGTTACTTAGTACCATTTTTTTTTTTACTTTTCTTAGTCATGAAACCATTCTGTAGACTCTTACTTGTGCAATTCCTAGTAATTTTTAGTTGAATAAAACGTTTACATTCTTGTTAAAAGAAATAAACATCAATTTCGTTTTTGTCAAAAGAATAAAAATGAAGGAGAAACGAGGCACGCCTTGTGAGAACGCCTCTCAAGCGAATCTGGTCCCAACTCCAATTGTGATACGAAGAGAAAGCTGAACGGTAGAAAAAATATCATGGTCTAATCACTTCTATTTTCATGATAAGAATCAATTATTGTAATTTAGTATGAAAACATTACTGGCTTCACCACTTGAACACTTGCCTGATTGTGACATGCTCTTACTTGAGACAATCTAAGCCAATACAATTTATAATTGGCTAGGTTTTTTGTATATACTATATCTAAATCTTGTAGTTAATTTTCCTTTTTAAGTACATTGTTTTGGTAGTTGTTTTTTTGGATCAACATATTGATTTGGTAGTTAAGAAGTCTGAATTGGGATGTAAGATGTCCGACATGAAACATTGCGTGGTTCGTCTGTTCCCCACGCGTCTTTCCTTCTTTCAGTTAAATAATAATTAAATAAATATCTCATGTCTTCAAATAATCACTTTTTATTTCTTCTCATAATTTGCCTTTGTTTTGCTTTTGAATTCTCAATAATGATTAATTTTCCATTGTACCAATGACTAAGATTCTAGTTGGTCATTTTTTGATCTCCAATTTAGACTTTCTACTTTTTCCTTCCAGAATTTCCCTTTTGTCATGAATAGTTGAAGATATTCTGATTAATCATGGAGTGATCTTAATTGAATAGAATTTAGATATGTTTGGATTCGTATCCAATCAAATCATGTCTGGTCATATAATCTTGCGGACTAATTAGCGACAATAAGAATGATTATATGTGATCATGTCCATCTATTTTGACTAAACTGAAATCATATTAGCTTAAACCAAATTTGATTCTTTAAATTCAATTACTCTTTGAATCCTACCTATCTTGGCAATTCTAAAGTATATTCCACTTACCTCAAATTTTCCAAATCCCTGATTCCAGTTTATAACAAAGTTATATAAGAATACACCCAAATAAAAGACAGATTAAAAGGGTTACTAATCGACAAATTTAACCCCATGATCAACCTATCCGAGAGACAAAATAGAAATAAAACTTGCGTAACTAATAGCATCTAGCAAATACTGCTCATTTGACAATCTTAAAATAAAAGAATTCTGTTTATCACATTAACTTCTTCCGGATTCTGAAGAAATCTTCTGCTTCTTCTATAGATAACACTTCCCTTTTCTTCTTCTTTGATTGAGACAACGAAGACATGGCTTTCGCAGATGCAACTCTTCTCACTAGAACCTTCCAGTTCGTGTCCTCAACCATTTTCTTGTCCTTTTCTCCTCTATTCTTAAATTGCCTACTCCAATCACCAAAATTATACGAAATTAATAAACCTGACAGCGAAATAAGATTCTTAAATCGAACAAAAAAGTCTTCCAGGAATTCGACAAAACAAACTATTTTCAGCCGTCCGATCATGAGGCCACCATAATTATTGGAAGCCGAAAGTGAAGATAGGTTTTTACTTTTGATCATTAATTACAAACATAACAAAAAAAATACGTGTGTTTAATTATGATGATTCTAGAATGTTTTTACCTGCAAAGAGGGACACGGCAAGATTCAGATTGATCACAGATTGAAGAATGAAGTCGAAGGAGTTGAATCATTCTCTTGCAACGAACACAACCTTTACCATCGACTCGTTTCTTACAGACTGCAAAGTGACGAATCAGAAGTTGGAGTCCGTAACAAGTCGAAAACGCATTACATGGACCCGTTTTTACTTCGGGTCTTGACTTAGACGATGGTCCGACCAATGTGCAACCTTCTGTACATATATGTTCTATACATTCCATTGCTTCACTCAATTGCATATACAAATTCTGTTCTCGTCTGTGTCTTCGTCTTCTTTTCTTCCTCTGCAAGTAATCAAATCAAACATATGTTTAACATGGATCCGTTTGGTAAGGTTATGGATTGTAATCTAAATCGAAGGTTTGTGTATTTACCGATTCAGCTTCATCTATGAATTGTAGAATGTGAAGTTCGAGAAAAGGATCATGTTCTTGAAGAAATTTCCATCCTTCAGTCTGTTCAACGATCATGAACTTGGAGTGAATCAAACGCATACACTTGAGACAAAGGTCAGGTGCGTCACAGAGCCGAGCCAACTGGAGAACGTCGACGACGTTATCGGGTGTTACTCTCTCGCCGACACCTTTCGTGCACCGTTGCTTCAGCTGAGTCACCATGTACACGTGAGATAAAGCCAGTAGATGGATTCCGTAATTCTCCATTTCTTTCTCCGTCAAACTAGAGAAATTCACAAAAAGAGTAGTTTAGTACAATTTGATTTTCCTTATAAAAATTAATCATCAAATTTGATGGTATCTCGTCTTTCTTGTGTTTCACACGTTTCTAATACGAAGCAAACGAACCTGGGAGAGTAGAGAAATGTAACGAAGAGAGAAACGGCGTCGCATGGAACGCCAAGAATCTTAATAACTGTCTTTGGTAATCGAGCGTGGACTTTCCTCGGCTTCTCAATGATCTTCGTTAGTACCGGTGATGCCGAAGCCTGCATTTTATCGTAAGGAATCAGAGAAATTAATCACCAATAGAAAATGCTCCATCAAAGTAGAATATTTGAAACAAGAATCTTACGAGGACACCAGAGTGTGCTTGAATCCGACGGCGACCGGAAGTGATGATCTCAACATCACTTTCCACCAAATCATACCAAATCTTATCGACGCTTATAGCCATCTTGCGATTTACAGAGAAAGAATGAATTGGTTTTTATTGATAATTGGTTTAAGGGATGCTTCTCTGGATTATATAAACAGCTTCAAGTGACATATAGTCTAGTGGCTGGTAGTGCATGCGTACTTGCATATTCTGGGATCGAGTCCTCTCACTTGCATTTGTTAATAGGCTGTCCATCTATAACTCAATGTTGACAAAGAAAAAAAAAAAAACAGCTCAATGAATGAAGCCTCGTCTTTTTTCTCATCTCTTTTTACACGTCCCATTTTTTATTAATATTTATCTTCTGCTCTCTTTCAATCTACCCACGCGCTTGTCTTAGCGCGTCTATTTTGTTATCGAAATCATTGGAAAAATAATAATAATAATACTGACCATAGATATTTTGAGTTTTTTTTTTTTTCTTTTTGATAAAATAAAATAAAATTTGAGGAGTTTTTTGGGTTTCTATATCTCAACCTTTGATGAATGAGTCTTGATAAATAATTTGAGGTCGTCTTTCCGAATTTATATCTTCCGGACCACAATCATGGCATATGTATTCCATAATAACTTTATTATTATCCAAATATAACTCATTTATATCTAGAATCCTTGAATTACTAGTTGCATTGTTTAAATATACTTAACTAAAAAAACTTCACTAGCATTAATATGCCTTAAACATTTTCGAATAGCCGCATTGCCTCCTAAGTCCTAACCCAACCATATATAATACTCCCAACATTGTATCAAATCATTTTTCTTTAATTCCAACAGGATCTAAGACCACTTTTAACGCTGAACTTTAAAAAGTTCTTAACTTTTTTGTTTTTTTTTTTTTTTTTTATAAAAAAAATTAAATTAAGAACCTTTTAAAGGTTCACCATTAAAGGTGCTCTAACCTACAAATTATTAGAATTATATTTATCTGTTTAATTTGACCTTTCACTACACCAAACTTTTCTCTATTATAATACCAACATTACACCCAAATATTTATTTAATTTATATGAAAAGTACCTATAAACAATATTGTTTTTTGTGTTGTTTGAGATGACACTACAAGAAAGGAAGGCTAAAATCGACCACCAAACCGACCAACATATGTTGTAGGAAATTTCCGACAACTTTACCGACGATCATTGACGGTTTTGGTAAAATGCGTAAGGTGGTCGGAAACAGTCGGAATTTTCCTACCACAACCGACAATTACCAAATACTGACCGCAACCGACAGTACCAACAAAGACTTTAACATTGTCAATGTGCCACTTGTGTGTAACTAAAAGTAGGTGAGGCCGTCGGAATCGGTAGGAAAATTTTATATATAAATACACACAAACTCTTGTCTTTCGACTCCACCTTCAGATTTCTTAAAAGAGAAAACAACATGTCAAATATTTATTTTAGATCGTGAATGGATGAAGAAAGAATTGATCCAGATACGGGGTTACAAACAATTCATGGAGTTTGCCGGGAATCAAAGCATAACTCGCAAAACAGGTAAGATGTATTGTCCATGTCCTAAGTGTCAAAATATGAGATTTATATCAGTAAAACAAGTCTGGCTTCATATGTATAGTAGGGGATTTATTCCTGGGTATAAAGTATGGTACTCTCATGGGGAAGATCCATCTACGGTTAATTATGCTAGTACTAGTGCAAATGTAGAGGGGGCTTTAGGGGGCGGAGTAACTGCTCATGAAGAAGTCGAATATATGGGTAATGTGGATAGTGCAAGTGAATGTTATGATGGGGGCTTAGGTGTTGAATCGAGTGGTGATGTAGGAGACTTAGGTTGTTCAATTCACATGGTGAATGATGCCTATAAGGAGAATATTCCAGCTTATGAGGAGGGAATAAATAGAGGGGAAGAACCTAATCGCGAAGCACAAAGGTTTTATAATATGTTGGAAGTAGCGAAGAAGCCGTTGTATAATGGGTGTGACGATGGCATATCTCCCCTATCGACTGCAACAGACTTGATGAATATCAAGACAGATTACAATTTAGCAGAGACTTGTGTTAATGCGATAGCTAATTTGTTTAGCAGGAGTCTGCCCAAAGATAATATTGCACTTGGTTCTTACACGGACGTTCAAAAATTGGTTGTCGGACTTGGGTTGCCATACGAGATGATAGATGTATGCATCGATAATTGTATGATCTTCTGGAGAGAAGATTCAGATATGTTGCAATGTCGTTTTTGTCGTAAACCTCGCTTTCAGGAAACCGGTGGGAGAAATCGGGTCCCATACAAGCGGATGTGATACTTGCCAATTGGAGATAGATTAAAAAGGTTGTATACGTCGGAACGTACTGCAGCTTCAATGAGATGGCATACTGAACATAATTCACATGGAGAGATTGCTCACCCTTCAGATGCAAAGGCTTGGAAAATTTTTAATAATGTTTATCCCGACTTTGCAGCTGAAAGCAGGAATGTGTATCTCGGGTTATGTACAGATGGGTTTAGTCCATTCGGGAAACATGGGAGACAATATTCAGTTTGGCCGGTGATTGTTACACCATACAATTTACCACCTTCGCTGTGTATGAAAGCAGAGTTTTTATACTTGACTATCCTAGTCTCAGGGCCTGAGCATCCAAGGAGATCACTGGATATATTTTTACCGCCACTAATTTATGAGTTGAATCAATTATGGGAATGTGGTGTAGAAGTGTTTGATGTTTCTTGTGAGTTAAATTTTCAGATGAAAGCTGTACTAATGTGGACTATTAGTGACTTCCCTGCTTAGTGACTCCTCGGGTCAGAGCAGAGTTTGATAAGCAGTGTTTCTTCATACAAGAACAATATCCATGAATGGAAACAAGCTTGGAAGGCGGGAAAAAAAACCACCATCCACGGTGCAGCCCCGAACTTTTCCAGCAATTCGTGACGTATTGGGAGAACGAGGACACCAAAAAAGTGGCAACCAGAAACTCACTAAACAGAAACAGCAACCGGGGCGGATTAGGGATTGCTACCCATAACAACGGCGCCCAAACTTTTGAAGAACGTTCCCGTGTTCTGGTTAGTACTTTTTAATTATAACAAGTCTTATTCTTTTTGAATTGGTAATAACTTTTTGATATATATTTTTAGGCATCTCAACTTGGCGAGGAACCTGATTTACTCCATCTCATGGAAGATACACTTACTAACAAGCAGACTAAGAAGGTAGAAGATAAGAAGGTTCTCGGTGTTCTCGAGACAGTGCGGCGGAAAACAACAGAAATACTTACGCAACGCAGTCAAGACGGCGAAGGTAGTTCAACACAACTGACTCGAGAGGAAATCGATCAGTTCGTCATTGAGGTATAAATTAATTTTTAAATTTAATTTAATTCTTTACCAATATTACAATAATTTTTTTTTCTTTTTGCAGTCTACTCCTCGTACTAAAGGTCGCCCTTTCGGACTAGGCAATCTGGTTACTTCCGATGGTGTCCTGTCACGTCTCACCCATAGTTCGTTGACACCGTCAGAACGGGAGCAATTTAATCAGATGCGATTAAAACAAGTGGAGATGGAGCGTCAAGCTGAAGAGAACAACGCCAAAATGCGGGAATTTGAGCGTCAGATGCAGGAATTTGCGAAATTCCGAAAGGATTTTATGAGTTTCACCTCTTCTCGTAATTAGACATTTTAATTTTAAATGTATTTGGTATTTCATAATACTACTTTAATTTAAGATATTTTAATTTTAAAACTTATTATTCGAATTTTATATTTTGCATTTATATTTTTATAATTTAATTTTAAATATAGAAAATATATTATATTATTGATTTTTTATTTTTTATTTTTTTAATTTTCTGCGCCGCCGTAGGAAGTGGTCGGAATTTTCCGACCACCGCTGACGACACACTTCCGACAACGGCCGACGGCAGTATTCCGACGTTGTCCGACAGTCGTCTTTTGACACATCCCGACCGGCGTTTTCCGACGTGTACCGACCGGAGTTTTCCGACGTGTACCGACCTTACTTTTCTGACGTCTTCTGACTCTGTTTTCCGACAAGATTTTGTTGTCGGAAAATACCGACCGCGACTGAAGGTATTTCAATTACCGACCATCTCAAACCGATGACTGATTTGTCGTCAATCGTGGTCGGATTTTTCCATTTTCCTATTACTACTGACTGGATTTGGCGTCGGATTCCTCCTTGTTTTCTTGTAGTGTGAATATAAAATCAAGTATTACTTTTGGTTCCATGTAAGATGTGTGTCCCCATGAGGTGACGAATGTTTATGTTTTATATTGATCTTACGTGGAAAAAGTGATGAAACCTGTCAAGAAAATTGCCATGTAATGTACATAAAGTGTAGAGAAAGTATTAACAAAAATCAAGTAGAAAAAGTGTTATTATTATAACATTGAGAAAAGGCCGGTTATTGAAGTAAACCGACCCTTGCCATTTCTGAAGAGCCACCTCCTCGTCTATGTGGATTTTAGTCCTCATCCACTCTCAAGCCCTCTTCCGTAAACACTTGTAATACTCTTATTTATCCATTTTTGCCACTGGATTTTGTTTTATAAAATTATTGAACTACAAAGTGGTTGGAAGAATTGAATATCGGAGAATGAAAATAAAGTTCGCCGCATAAATAGTGTATATGTGGCAAAGACTAGCATGTTATGACTCTTAGTGAGTCTCTTAATTATTTTTGTCAATAAAAAATAATAATTAATGATTATTTAGTTAAGAAACGGTTCTTTGTAGAGAGGTTTAAGAACCTCTTAAGAGACGCATGCGTATCAGGGTATTATTGGATATAAGGTTTTCTTATACAAACAAAATATCGCTTTTGAATGATCCGATTCTACCTGCATGCTCCTTGATTTCGATTATTTATTTCCTTCTTGTCATTCCTTTGAGTTGGTGTTGTTGAGGCGGAGATCTCGAAAATGAAGGAGCTTCTGTGTTTTCTTCCATGGTTGCTTCTCTCTCTCGTTACGTTCCCTATTAGCGAAGCTCGATTTATGGTGGAGAAGAATAGTTTGTCGGTGACTTCGCCGGATAGCATCAAAGGGACTCATGATAGTGCAATTGGAAACTTTGGAATCCCTCAGTATGGTGGAAGTATGGCGGGTACGGTGGTTTATCCTAAGGAGAATCAGAAATCGTGTAAAGAGTTCAGCGATTTCTCCATTTTTTTCAAGTCTCAACCTGGTGCTTTACCTACTTTCCTCTTGGTTGATCGTGGAGGTACGTATGTCTTTTCCTCCTCAATTTAAAAACTGGAATCGATTTGATTTGATCTCTTTTTTGGGTTCATACGAAACCTCTCCCTCTAGCATTGCAATTTGTAACAGTTTGGTGGTATCTGATTAATCAAATCACTTACTTGTAGTTTAAGCTCTTGCAATTAATGTTAGATTTAGTCCATTCTATGTGATTTTGAATTTAAGTTGAAGACAGAGACTTTAGTTATTAGGTTATGATGGTCTAGTTCACTGAAAAAGTACTGCCTTTTTTCTTAAGAGGTTTCTTGGGTATGTGTTGTTGATGTTTTTGTGCAGAAAATTTATTGCTTCAGCGTAATCAATTCTAGCACTAATTAGACTGATGGTATATGGTTATGTTTTGTTGTTGCAGATTGTTTCTTCGCTCTCAAGGTCTGGAATGCACAGAAAGTTGGTGCTTCTGCTGTTCTTGTGGCAGACAATGTTGAAGAACCTTTGATTACCATGGATACACCAGAAGAGGATATCTCGTTTGCAAAATACATCAAGAATATCACCATACCTTCTGCTCTTGTCACCAAAGGTTTTGGTGAAAAGCTGAAGAACGCTATCAGTGGAGGGGATATGGTCAACTTGAATCTTGACAGATTGCCAATGCCTTTTGTGGGTGATGAGCTTCATCATTCTGGTTGGAATTCACGAAGCTCTTGCAATGGTGATGCTTCAGCTGATCGACGTTATCTTGTCTTATCGTCCCTTATGTAAAACCCTCTGGAAGAATTCTTTGAGTTTGACAGAAGCCAAGACGAAGATAAACATGTTGTCTATGGTGCGTTCCTATCTCATTTCAAATTATTTTCATGTTGGGGACTTTCTTCATAGATTGATACTTGTCTGTGAAACTATTAAATTTGATGTGTTAAACTTGTATCTTTTGAATACTGCTTTCTGCTCCCTTTTAAAGTATTGGGAAAAAATTCACATTTCAGTCTCTATGCTATAAAATTGTTGGAACTATGGATTATTAGATTAAGAGTTGTTAAAGAGTTTGAGATAATTTGTTGTCATTTGGTGTTAGGTCGAGGTTGGAAAGCTTCAGAACTGCGCCTCAAGTCTTGGGATGATCTTCAGAAGCTTTGGTACGTTCTTCTCAAAGAAAAAAACATGTTGATGACTCAGTGTCAGATGCTTCAAGCACATAACATGCAGTTTCCAAACCCTGAGTGCATTTCAAAGGTAATACAAGGTTGGCTTTAACTCTCAGTTCACTCATGGAAAAATATACGAATATTTTTTGGCAAGAATGGTTGTGTGTTCCTTAAATCGTCTGAAAACATTAAGCGCTCTAATCTTTATCATCAAGGGAGATTATTATTCACCCAAATTTTTTCTACATCTTTTTATATATATAGGTAAGATGGTTTGTTTTTTTAAGAACTCCTAATGGGGTTCCACCATTGGAACCCCTAAAATATTAAAACCAAAAAGAAGAGTTATTAATTTGTTGTATATCATTATTTTCATTAAGAAAATGTTAAGAACCCAATAGGAATTCTAATGGTTGGAGATGGTATATAAGTAGTCTAAGTCTAAGCCAATTAACCATTGACATGATGACACGTGGTTAAAGTCGAACTTTCTATGCGGTGCTTGTTTGAAATTTGCTCTTTTATACCTCAAATCACATGAACAACATGAATCTGATATAGTTAAAAGGAATTATGACCCAAACCAGATTATTCGTATTAGCATTTAACTACTAGCTACTTTTTATATATATCACAGATTCTGGACTTTTTGGGTCTTGAAGATATCTCAGAGGATCTTATCTTAGTTTTCTTTACACTTTTTAATTTTGTAAGATTAACATAATTAATAATAAGAGTGTTGTGTATATTCGATAAGTTAATCAAGTTGCTCCTTACTTAAAGTATTCACAAATGGCTCTTTAAGAAAACGAAACATCAAAATCCAAAACTTGTGGATAAGTTTATATGGGAGAAAAAGTGAAAAGTGTTACATAATCATATAGATTTTGATGACTTCATGTTAGATTCTTCCCAATCTATTTTAGCACTTGATAATTATAAAATAATTACTCAACATTTTCTATTATAAACTGTGTACACTCCACTGAACTTACTGAAGATTGATGTGCATATAATATATTCTGATCTTATCCTTACAAGTTTAGACTTTGGATATATATATATAGAGACATTTATATTTGAAAAGTATTATGAATCAGCAATGTACTTATAAAAATACGGTATATATCCAAAAGAGATGTGTGTATTGACAGAAGTCTAAAGTATTTGTTTCCGTTGAATACGTTTTAAATTAATGGTTGTAAAAGAAAAACAAATATCTTGTTAATTGTGGTTTGAAACAGAAGTCTTAATGAGAAAGAAAAAACGTGGTGACTATATCAAATATATGGAGAGGATTGTCCCTTGGTCTTCGGAGCCAAGCACGTCTACTAAGCGCTGACTCCTCCTTAATCTTCCGACTCTTATCCTCTCCTTCTTTATACCTTTTATATTTATTCGACAGCTTTATATTTTTATTATATATATGGAAATTGGAACTAAAATAAAAATAAAACACATCTATGTGTTCTTCACAAATTCTCAATGTGGCGATTAGTTTGGTATTACATAACTTTTTAATTTCATAACTCAAATATTGTTAGAAAACAATATATGTGGGCTTCAAAGTTTCGTGAAACTTTATATTTAGCTCAGAAGAAATTGGGTCTAAATATTTCAAAATGGCCCAAAGGATGAAGAAAATATTAAGATAGTGTAGATATGTCGTAGATAGTATAGAACTTACAACGAGAACGCATAATATAGTTGTTTGTTGTTAAATAAAAAATTAGAATAATTTGAAGAGTAGATGAAGACACTAAAATCAAGCCAAGCTTTGTTGAATTTGTTGGATAATCGAAGGAATGATTGTCTGATAAGCTTTCTCTGATGGATGTCCAATGTCCCAAAAAACATGACGAGAAGCATCCAAGCACGGTACCAGAGCCGAAGGAGCACAACAGCAAGGATCAGTCCTTGAGGTAAACCCTTAAAGAAGTCGAAAGTATGATCATCAATTTCTTGACTACACTCAAGAAACACACATAACTACGATATATGCTAGTTAAGAGTCTACCTGATCGTAGAGGGTTTTTGACGAGTTCAAGAAGAGGATTATACATGTCAATGTAGATCGAACGAGAACCTGGGAGCATCGAGTTGAGGTTATTAACTTCGTTCGCAAGTTTCTGGTTAAAAAGTCTAGCCGCTGCGTTTGCTGGTTCTAGACATAAACCTCCAAGTGTGTTGCTTGCTCCTGGTAAGCAGCCCAATGGTAACGTTCCCATTACTGCGAATTTCCTTGCTCCCAAACTATACAGCTCCTACATTAATTTGTTTTTGTGTAACTGATTAGTCCATAATCAGCCAACTGTAGAATTAGGTTTGAAAAGTACTATACCTTGATGAATGATTGAGTCCATGAGACCATCATGTTGGTGTATAAGAAGATAGTGTATCGAGTGTTTCTTGCTGAATTTTCGAAGTATGTTTTGGCAATATCGTTATTTCCGGCAGAAATAACAAAAACTGAATTGGATATTATGATTTTGTTTTCTCTTCGTCTCCTGTGATGTTATTAATCTTTGCTATGTAAGCTTTAAAGTCCTTTAACTGGTCTGGTACCCAAATAACTCCCTGTTTTTATAACGAATATGAGATTATTAGCTAGCCAAAATATTTGTCAGATTAAAATTTTCAAATCATATAGTATCTTTAACTTAATTAAACATGAACTCTTGCGGTCATTGGATCTAAACTGGAACCACCAGAAGCAAAACTAACACCGGTTAAGATATCATTTGGTTGAAGAAATGGACTACGATAAGCTGGTACAATATGTTTAATTCCTAAACCTTCAGCTGCATGCATTATATTGACTGATAAATTCAGTTTTGATAACAAAAAAAAAAGCATTTGGTGAAAATTATATAAAAAGTGTAGAAGAAAATTACCAATAAAATCAGTGGGAATTCTTCCGTTGCCAAATCTTCATGTGGCTCGTCGGGTTACGAAGTCTCTTCCATAAGGAAAGAAATTAACTTTAGTTAGAGTCCTGAGATTATTGTTGTTGCCTGGGTCCAGTATCGAATCTCCAAAGGCTATAACCGCCGGAATTTTTCCAGCTTTAACGATAGAACTCGATATAACAGAGACTAATACTATTGTGGTAAGCACACAATCCCCCCAGAAAAAGAGACGCACTTGAGATTAGAAAAGAAGAGACCTGGCAACATTGAGGATATGTTGATGCTTCCTCTCAACGACGAAATTCTGTTCAGGAGTCTCAGGGCATGAATGGTAAGAAACAATACCCTTGGCTTTGTACAACGCCTCAAATTTTAATTCAGGTACATTGTCTGATCTTACTGCCTTGACTCTTCCATCAAACTGTGTTGCAATCATGTTAAGGAAATCAGGGAAAATGGTTAGAACATCACTTTTCAAACGAAGAAGATACACCCAAGTGACTCGCGTGTGATCATCAACTATAGTGAGGAAGTATTTGTAACCTTCTTGTGTACATTCTGAAAATGGTTCCCAAACATCAATGTGAAATAGATCAAATGGATGTGAAGATCTGTTTTGTCGGATTGGAAATGAAAGTTTCTTTTGCTTTGCTTTCTCACAAATTTCACAATGAACTAATCCTTTATTCTTGTGTTTTGAGAAACCAAGTACATTAGTAAGTGTGTCTAATCTTGAAAAAGAAGCATTACCAAGTTTGTGATGCCAAACATGTGCATCAATTACAGAATTAGCAATTATAGAAGGGGATGAAAAATTATTGTCTTCTACAGCATCCAAGATATATAGCTTCCTTAGCTTATTACCTCTTCCAATCACCAACCCCTTGATGTCATGTATTACACAACAATCAGAATCAAACATGACTTTAGACCTCAAATTCTCTATCATACAGCTCACACTAATGAGGTTCAAACGAAATTATGGGATGTAAAAAACATTCTCCAACAAAATCATGTTAGTAAGAGCAACATTTCCTACTCCACTTACTTGAATAGTGGTTCTATTAGGTAAGTTGACATAGTGTCTCACAGAGATGTCAAGATCCATAAACACATATGTTGTATAAGAAACATGATGTGTCGCACCATAATCAATAATCCAAGTATTTACTTTAGTAACACACTCAGTAGCAGCTAAAATCCCAATAAAATTGTAGGTGTGTTTAGAGAAAGAAATACCAGCTTGATCTGTGTCTGAAGAGAGAGTTCCTACATCATTATTCTAAAGCTGAGAGCTGAAATAAGCAATGAAACTTTGGATATGTTCCTTGTTTAGATTACCAACGGGGTTATCAAGACCTGTAATAGCCTTTTCAGATACTTGCGCAGCAACAGACGAGTTTCCAGATTTAGATCATTTGCCTTTCTTATAGCCAACCGGATAACCGTGCAACTTATAACACTTATCAACAACATGGCCTGAATATCCACAATGAGAACAAAGTGGTTTCTTCTTTTGGTGTCCTTGTTGAACTGCATTCACACTGAGCTGCTCATTAGTTTCACCAACATGGAAGACAGAGATGCATTAACGGTACTAAAATTCCTTTGACTATCATCCTGATCTAACATATTGTAGATTTCTGCTAGATTAGGCAATGGTTTCTTCATAATAATTTGACATCTAATGATGGAGTACTTCTCATTCAATCCAGCCAAGAACTTTATAATTCTACTTCTTTCAACCTTAAGCTTTGCAGCAGCTTGTCCTGCACAGTTAAACACTTCACATCAAGCACACAGCTCACTTACCTCAGCTCCATCAAGATTGTTCCACAAAGTCTTCAGATGTGTATAATAGCTAGATAGATCCATGGAACCTTAACACAGATCATGTGTCTGTTGAATAAGCTGAAATGTTCGTGGTAAGTTCGTCTTGTTGAAGCGATTATGTAAATCGTTCCAAATCTCAGTAGTGTCATCAAAAGACAGAATGCTACCATATATTTGTTTATAAACTGAGTTCATCAACCAGGATTTGACCATGCTGTTGCACCTAGACCAAATTTGTGAGAGATTTTTACCTTCTTCAGGACGAGGCAAAGATCCATCTATGAATGCGATTTGTTTTTCGCATCAAGAGCTATCTTCATCGCAGAACTCCACTGATTGTAGTTTGATCCATCCAACTCCACAGAGACAATTAACATTCCGGGATGATCAGCACTATGAAGAAACACTGGTGAGTGTGTACTATCGGGATTCATTAACATAGGAGGAAGATACTGAGGTTCAGGAACTGAACTCAAGCTTCATGCACGTGTAGACCTCACCGATCGACGATTACTGCGACGAAGATTGGCTATCACCATCTTCGATTTTGCTGAAATTGAGCTTAATTGAGGTGAAATTATAGAATAAACTAGTAGATATAGCGTTGTGATACCATATTAGTTAACAATCTGAAGAGAATTGAGCTAAGAAGAAGATGCAAAGATTCGACGATGGAAGAAGAGAGAAAATGGAAGAAGATGGAATCTGTATTTGTAATGTGTATATATTCATTGTAAGAAAATGTATTTGTACATCTCGTATATATATACACTTATCCAGTAATCCGGTACATAAACCGAAAGTAATTTATGTATAACCAATAATGTGTGTGTAGGAAATGAAATTATGTATAACACACATGAAACTTTAACTAATATATCTTAATTAATTAATTAATTAGCAAGCTATTTTATATACCTGTTGAACTGAAAATGATATAATCAGTCTCTTTAATAAATGTCTTAATCTGAGTTATAATACCAAATAACTTACCAAGAAAAAAAAAATTATAGCTGATCCACAAGTCCAATAGATATGTAACTGGCCGAAAATTTCCGAACGTAGAAATATCATTTTCGTCCCCAAATAAATTGGAATTTAAGAGGCCGAAACAAGACCAAATAATGTGTAATCAACACTTGTTCATAATCTTTGCCATCAAGATTATTACATGAGTTAACTTTGAAATGGTAGATTTCACCATATTATATATATACACATACACACTTTGATGTGCTATGATCAACAATGGGAAGCCTTTTTGCAGCTGAGTACACCCGAAGCTATAGTTATCTCAGCAACATGTGAGGACGGTCTAGCGGCTAGGCTCGAGGCTTTCGAATAGCTTGATGATTTAGCTGGCCCAGCGCCAGAAAGCGTGAAGAAAGCACCGTTAAGCATTAGATCTCCTTCGGATCTCCAATTCCAGTTTCTCCATTCGTTTTCAGGCGCATCCTCATGCTTTGTTACCTATTTTTTTACCCCAAAAACATAAGCTTATGATTTCTAAACTTTGAAAATGAAATTAATTGATACATAGCATTAATTAGGTTAATAAATTTGAGAACCTCTTTGCTATCTGAATTATCAGGAGCAAGAAAACGGTTGCCTTGAGAGTTGATTGTAGGATTAGCACTTCCTCCAATTGCATACATTTCCCAATGTGTGTAGTCATTGTTCACCACATGGAAATATCCATGTCTACACCTATGCAAATATAGTTTCCGCCCCATTAATTACTTTGTATATTCAATTTCCATGTATTTTTGTCACTAAATTCCATGTTCTACTTATAGAATTTTCCCTCTTTGAATTACATTTATGACTAAAACATTAGCAAAAATGTAACTTAATAAGTAATAATCCTATTTCAGTTGTTTTATACAAGATACTATTGTCGGTAAATTCATCTTAGATTTAGAAAAAGAAAAGAAGAGAAACTGACTTTAATTAGTCTAGTGCAGTTGTCTTATAGCGAAGCTAATTTCTTTTAAAAATATGTGTGACCGACAAAATACTTGACTTTTATGTTTTATAACATATATATCCAAAAATGTAAGTATTACTACAAATAAAAAATTGGTTCTAATATAAATAAACAAAAGAAATACCTTGGCATTCTTTGAACAAGTCCTTCTCCAAAATGGTTAAAAGCGATAGTGACTTGCATGTTCTTGTCTTGTGCATACGTATCACTATGTCCCAATAACATAACCTTATTATGATGAGTCAAATAATTATTCGAAATGGTTATAGCCGTTGATCCACGAATCGCATCAATCAACCCATCATTACAATTAGAAAGGGAGCAATGATCAACCCACACGTGGCTCCCTCCAAAAATAGAAACACCATCACCGTCCGATATTGTTCTGTACCCGTAATGCTCTGGAGAGTCACGTACGTAAGTATTACCACCTTGCTTACAATCATGTATATGTAAACCATGAATGATGATATTTGTTACGTATTGTATAGTTATACATGGACCACCAGCGATGTGTACGGAGGCTCCTCGTCCATCTAGGGTTTTGAATGAATTCATTATGAGTTCTTCTTTTAGTTGAATTGTCATGTCTCGGTTAAATATAATCCATAGTGGTTCATCTCGAATTACTGCATATCTCAGTGTTCCCGGTTTAGGATTTACTGGATCGTCGTTTCCTGGATCTGTAACCACATAGATTTCACCATCACGACCACCGATTGCGTTTTTGCCAAAACCAATTCCACAATCGGCCAAGTTTTTGCGGTTTTTCTCCCAATTTTTGTCGCATCGCCAACAATCATCGATCGGATTTCCAGTCCCACATGAGAAGAATCCTAGTTTTCTTCTGGCTACAGACTCATTTATTTTCCTTAAAAGTATTAACCATTTTTTCTTTGTCAGTAATTAAACTTTCATATTATAATAACACCAATGAAGAAGACATTGAATAATTTCGAGATAATTCTCTAACATCTAGGGCGAAAAAATCGGCTTTATAAGTTAAACCATTATTCTTGTATTAGCTACACTGTAGACAGATATTAGCTATTCTTGTAATCATCATGTGTGTAATTAAGTAGTGTAGTCAAAAGACAACTATTAATGCAATAAAGACCAAAATGTGGAAAGTACCCTTTTATAGGAAAAAAAATACCTGAAAACATTCTTTTGTTATTGTGGAATATGCGTGTAATGTGTAAAATTTTGTTACAATACCTGTGTACTTCGTCGACGACGAGTTCAGGGTCAGAAACATAGAAAGACGAAGCGAGCTCGGAGAAGAAAATGCAGTAGAGAAAAAAGAGTGAGAAGAAAATATACGAAGAATTTAGCATTGTGTTCTTAATGATTGTTGATAAAGTTTAGGGTTTTAGGAGAAAAGATATGAGTGAAGTATAGGCTATATAGAATATATGAACACTTCGGATGATTTATTGCACATGCAACTTGAGGACACTTGGACCCACTCTACCTTACCTTAGCTTTTTGCCTTTCTTATCAAATAATTTTGGATGTGGTAAGAATGTAATCAACTTAAATCATTTAAGAGAAGAAGTATAATATGCTGAAGTGCTCATTAAGAATTCAAACAAGGTTACCAAAACATGAAGAAAAAAGTTCTAACAACTCGATCCACAATATCGAATTTATAATCAAAACTCTAAATTTTATTACGTGAGATCACCCGACTATCTTCAAATAAATTATAGTAAAAAGTAAAACTTTTATGATATAAAAAATGCTTGGTTGGAATGTTTAATTGTTACAATATAGATTATAGTCCATAAGGGTCAAAAATGCTTGTTAATTATATACAATCGGCTCAAGCCGCTCAACCATACTATTACTAAGAATTAAAATCAAACCAATAACATTCAAAATTCAACATTCAACATTCTGGTAACGTGTGCAAATGAGTCACGTGCAGAGCCGTGCTTAGAAGATAACATTTTGGATATTTGTCTTTAAACCGCAACACAATAATCACACTTAAATAAAATTATGTTTATATCTTCTCCTTTTTAATCTAAAACTTAATTTAATTTTAAAAGTTAGTGGTGTACAAAAAAGTAAAAGAATTATTAAACATTAAGTATTTCAATTAATTAGAATTTTGAGGTTGATATTTTTTATCAATTAATTATGATTTATTTATTTTCATTTTATAAGATGTGTAGAATTTTTTCCTTAAATATATATAAATATATATAATATACTCTTATTCCAAAATAAAAGTATATTATTTTTTGAAAACTTTAAACATTTTTAAAAGAGTTTTTATTTTCTTAAATATTTTAAATTTCTTACAATATTTTTAATATGTTTGGATAAATTGATTATACAAATTTAATGAATGAATTTACAGAAAAACTGTAAACTAAATTTATTTTATAGAAATAAATGTGTATTTTAATTTTTAACAAAATAAAACAATTTTGTTATAAGCTACCACTTTTCTTTGAATCTCGCTTCCAATAAATTAAACATGGCACTAGTCACGTGGCCTAAAGAAAAAAAAAAACAGAATTCGTAGTTAACTTTCAAACGAACTTGTAGATGAATGCTGGTGAACACTTAATATAATGCACAAAATGTCAACAGTGTGTTATTAGTGTACTTTAGTAATTCGCATTTATGATTTTTTTACTGAAAACTATATATGAAAAATGAACCAATGAACCAATTTTGGGAACAAACAAAATCTATATAAGAAAATTAATTATTCCACAGGATCTAGCACTTTAAATCAGACTGTCGACCAAATTATTTAAAACATGATAATAAATAAAATTTGACACATCTATGAATAACACACACATATATATATATTTCAACTGTTAAGGTTTTTCTTAGATAACACTTTTTTTTTTCATTAAAGAATAGTTCAGATTGTATACTTTTTCAGTAGTTTGTACTCTTTGTTAAATGCTTCGTACAAATATTTACGTAATATAAATTCGAAACAGAGCTTTCAGACATAGAAAATGCATCGATAATTGATAAATTTCATAATATATTCAAAATAAAAACGACATTTTTAGATGAATAGAGTAGTTTTTGTCTATCCATCAAATCTTATCGTTACATATTTCTGTAAGCTGTGTTAAAGCCATAGTGATATGTATCATTTAAGATTGATTTAACTGTGTGGTTAACAAAATGTTAAAATAATAAAATTGGTACAATGTTGGATTATTTGATAGTTTAACTTGTAGATTGTTCGTTCTTACATTCATTTTTGTGATGTTGCTGTCCCAAAAGTTGTTCGCAGGAAACAAGATAGGAAATAATTTGAGTAAAGTCTCACCAAAACAATAGAATATGAGAATTGAACCGACACTGCCCGATAGGGGTTTGATTTCGGGACCACCGAGCCATGTGCTCGACTACAATCTTTCAATAAATTACGCTTATAATTTCATATAATTTTATATAATTCTTTTATAAAGTTTATATTCTTACAATCAGACCTATGTTGAAATTTTGGCTGGTATATAAAATATAAAATGTGTTAACAATCAATGCACATGGGAAGTATTTGCATTTACATCACTATATATCCCCACACAAAATAATTATGTATTCTACCGGGAAAAGAAAAGGAATTCTTTTGGAACTTTATCAACTTATATAATCGCGAGTCTCGCCGACAATTTAATTCGTTATAACCATTTATGTTACTGAATTTACTAACAA